>JAUTBQ010122193.1:0-36218 GCA_032361185.1 Lepetodrilus ovalis | reverse complement strand
TCGATTTGCATTTATTGACGGAATGATGCTCCCTATTTTTCCTGATTTTGATCCAAATGAACCAGAATAGGGGAAACCTTTAACTCCAAAATTTAAAATGACAGAGAGAAAAAAAATAAAACCACATAAAGAGGGACGGGCTGAAAGACTTTATATCAGGTGTACTCCAGATACAAAAAAAGCTCTTAAAAAAATAGCTGAAAAGGAAGGTATAACACCGCTTGATCTTATTGAAAAATGGGTGAAAAAATATAATAAAAATAAGTAGCCCTCTTGACTTTGTACGTACAATCTGTTAATATTCTCTTAGTTTAAATGATTAAAGATTCTTTAAATGAGGGATACAAAATGAAGGGAACAAAAAAAGAAGCCAGGGAAATTTATGATCGTTTTTTCGGAACAATGCGAAATTGTAACGGTGGAACAGTGGAAGAGAATAAGCGAATGGCAAAATATTGTTTTGAACAGATGAGAAAACATGCCGCTACAGCGAAAGAAATAGCGGAAAACCCCAACAAACATCTAAAAAATGACAAATGTTTGTTTGATGCAATTAATATAACGATACCAAATAGTGTTAATTTATTTGCTAAAAGATACGGGCTGTAAGGGGAAATATGAAAAGCACTTTTAGACTCCATCAAAAACAAGCTGTAAACATATCAATAATGCAAGATTCTCTTTCTGTGGCTGAAAAGAAAACAGATACAAAATTACCCAATAGTTTAGGGGATAAATTATGTAGAGTTCATCTTGCTATTAATTATGCTATGGGCGTTGGAAGTGGCGAACATTGCGGAATATCTATTGATAAATTAATGAAAAAGGCGGGTAAACTTCTTAAAGAATTTGAAAAGGAATAGGGGAAAGAAGAAATGGTTAGGTTCTTTTAAATAATAAGCGTTTTTTTGTTTTTTGTTTTTCTTTTGGGGTTGTTGGCGGGTTATCAGCATGGGGCGTTTGATCTACCAAGGGTTAAATAAAAAGGGTCACTCTATCACAAGAGGAAAAAGATGAAATCAGAGGGTGGGTAGAAGGGGCACAAGCCACCTATTTACCCAAAATAACTATGAGCGAAACAAGGCAGGCAGACGCAGTTTTTAAATTCAAAATTAAAGAAAAAAATGCCTTATTTTCAGGCAAAAAAATTATTAAAATTGAACTTTTCCGCGCTGAACAATGGCATCACAACTGGCGACCATACAAACGGAATATGTATCCACGGCCCCCCCTACAGGACAACAAAAAATATTTTAATCAACGGTACAGATTAAGGATAGATGGTCGGTGGTACAAAGCAGAAGAATACAAATTTACCTTTTTTACCCTTCCAGAATTGTTACAACTGGTTGAAAGGATTACTAAAAATCAATTTATTTAACATTGGAATGATTCTTCTATACCAGCAAAAGCGAAATAAATAATGAAATATATAAATACTTCTTTCATTATTTATAAAAATATGTAAATTTAAAAATAAAGAAATATAAATTTTTATAAGAGGTCAAAATGCCAACAGTTATAAGCTGTCTATCTCAAAAAGGCGGTGTTGGAAAATCAACGCTATCAAGAGCTATTGCTTGTGAGGCGCGGAAGAGTGCTTTAAAAGTTAAACTTGCTGATCTTGATACTCAACAAGGTACTGTTGCAGAGTGGCATAGGCAACGACTGAATAATGGCTTTGAGAGTGTTGGTTCAGTGGAAGTTTTTAACACAGTTTCTTCCGCTGTTTCTGCTGCGGAAAACTTTGATTTATTAATTCTTGACGGAGGCGCAAGGGCAAGCAAAGGCACTCTTACGGCGGCAAAGGAATCTGATCTTGTCATTTTGCCTACTTGTGCGAGTCGGGATGATTTATTGCCAGCTGTAAAACTCGCGTATGAATTAGAATTAAAGGGTATAGACACAAACAAAATTATATTTGCTTTAGTGAGAGTTACCACGTCTGCCGAAATTAACGATGCGCGGGAATATATTAAAAGATCTGGATTCTCGTCATTAGATGGTTCTTTAAATGAAAAACCGGCCTACAGGCTGGCTCAAAATGAAGGGTTGGCTGTCACTGAAACCAGATTTAAAAGTCTTAATGAAAAAGCAAGACTGTTGATGGAAAGTATAATTAAGAAGCTGGAAGGTTAATTATGACTGATTTTAAAAAAACTGTAGATAGAAAAAACAGGTTTGGGAACCCACCTGAAAAAACTAAAACAGGGGGAAATCTTGACGCACCGGAAACCGCACCTGGTGGCAGACGTGGTAAATCAACCAGAGTTATACCTTTTTCTGCAAAGGTAACACCTGAATTTAATGAAACATTCAGAGAGTTAGCTTTTAAGGGGAAGATGAAACACGTTGAATTACTTGAAAAATGTTTGGAAACGTACATTGAATCATTGGAAAAGTAATATTTTATAAATAATTATTTCTTTTTATATTTATGTAAATAAACATTTTTATATTTATGTAAATATAAATTCTTACAGGTTTTGCTTATGCCAAAAAAATGCGGGTTTTGCGGTAGTAAAAAGAATGTTAAAAAACACATTACCGTTGGGTTTGCCAGACCTGTAGACTTGTTGTTTATGCTGTAAAAAATCATCCTACTTTTTTGGGAGAAAAATTGACATTCAATAAAGTTAGGAATCAGCTTAAAAGAAGCTCAAGGGTAAAGGACGACTTTCCCGACATGCTGGTGACTATCTTAAAAAATTATCGCCCATAAGAGGCGGTTCCTAAAATTCACTTATCACATGGTGGTGCTGTAATGCATAGGTTTAAAAAAATTACTCTTTTAATTTTAAAGGTTATCGGTGCGATTGTTGGTGCGATTGTTGGTGCGGTTATTGGTTTTGTTTTAGCAATTTTTTCTTTCGTTTAATCAATATTCCAAACGAAAAACGCAATCAAACGACCTGGACCCGGCCCGGCGATCTGATTTGATTGCAAAGTGAGGAGATCAGGGGGAAACGAAACTCCCTTGAAGATGTACGAGGGGTTTGAAGCCCAATGGAACGAAAAGTTGCGCTAAGAGTCTATTGGCAGATTGATCACTTGGACAAGTAGGAAAAATCCCAATACGTTATGTTGCATGAATGAGGAGAATCACTTTTAAAAACAGCAAAACAATTTGAAATAAATGTAGAAATGAGACCAGCAACGGTTTTTCAAGGAAATATTGTCATTTCAATAAGGTAGGTTAACTGGCAACATAACAGTAAGGTCTCCTTTAGGGCAATTTAAAAAAGGTGAACATGCCAATGGCAGTAGTTGATATTGACAGCGTTCTCTCTCAAAAATATTGCCAATTTCCATTTCTGGGCAAAGAATATCTGGCAATTGGCGCTACGCGCAAAGGATTTAGCCCCACCCACCAAACCCGGGGCGCAATGTTCTGTTCCCTGTCTGTAGCTCTGATTACAAAAAGCCGCAAACAAAGCGTTAGCCAGTCCACCGCATAAGGTCAGTTGATGTTTAGTGGCTTTGGTGAGTTACGAGGTTTCGCCGGTTGATAGTCTGGCTGTTTTGTTCACCTCTGTGCTGTGCAGGTTGGGCCACCAAACATAACTGAAGCCATTATAGGGGGCTGAAGCCCCCTACGATATACAATTACCCCGCATCCTGATTTTTTTGCCCTAATCTTTTTTTAATCTTTTAATCTTATATAACCTTGCCGGTGCCAGATAAAAATTACCATAAAAATAGCAAAAAAAAAGAGGTTTTAAAATGCTCAAAAAAATAATTTCAGGAGGGCAAACCGGGGCTGATATCGCCGGGATTGATGCAGCTATAGATACAAATTTTCTTTATGGTGGATTTTTACCCAAGGGAAGAAAAACCGAAATAGGGCCTTTAGATAAAAAATATGTAGAAATGTTGGAAATGAATAAAGGTGGTTATCCAAAAAGAACGGAAGAAAACGTTAAATGTAGTGATGGTACGATAATTTTCACTCACAAAACCTTAACCGGTGGTTCACGTTTAACGGCAGATTTAGCAGAAAGCTGGGGGATTCCATGGTTACATATCAATTTAAATCAAATTGATAAAAGAGGTGCTGTTATAAAGCTCTCAAGGTGGCTCCAAGAAAACAAGATAGAAGTTCTTAATGTTGCGGGTTCGAGAGCGAGTAAAGACCCAAAAATATATCAAAAAGTTTTTGATATAATCAAAACAATAATTTTAAGTAAAAAACAATAATATTATTACCTTTCAATATCTAGTTTTTTTTCTTTTTGGAGTTTTAACTTAATGCCCTTTATTCGGGTAAACTTAACCTGAACAGTCCCCAAATTATTCGCTTCTACTATTTGACAAGAAATATTTTTTAATCGTTTTCGTAGTTCATTTTTATTCAAAGATGAGGATAAAATAATTATATCTTTTTTTATAGGTTTACCGTTCCGGTAAAATTCAATCTCCCAGGCGCTTCCTTGCTCACTTGATGTACTGGTGTAATTTTGTAATCTCTCACCAGTTCGTCCATTGCCAATATTTTTTCTTCCGGGGCTGTTGTGCCTGATCCCTGGAGTTCTTTCAAAATTTGTAGCAATTCCGAAACGGGATATCCCTTGTAATTGTTCGGCAAATTTTTGGATAGCATTGTCTGACCTCACGCTATTGAGTAATCTTATTAAACCACCTGCTTCTGTTCTAGTTAGATAATTTATTGATTCAAAAGTAATTCCTATATTTTTTTCTTTTAATAGTTTCTTGAGTTTATCTTCTATTTTTTGATCAATCTCAAATCGCCGATCTCCCATAAGACCAACAACATGATCTACTTTTATTTTTTGCTTTTTCAAAAATTCCGTAAAAGCTCTAATACTACCACCGGTGGTAATGATATCGTCAACAATAACAATCTTAAATTCCTGTAATATTTTTATTGATTGCCGGTCGTTAATTTCAAATTTTCTTTCTTGAAAAATTCTTTTATTTTGAGATATTTCTTTTGAAGCTGTCTTGTGTTTTGTTTTGTAAATTTCATCACCTAACGCCCAGGGATGGCCGGTTTGCCTACTTAAAAACTGAGCCAATTGAACAGGTATTACATTTAACCTTGTTGTAGAAGGCATGGTTAAAAATATAAATTTATTACCTGTTAAGTGTTCCCGAAGCTGTTCTGTTTTTTTATCTGACCACACCTGGTCAACTACCCTATCGGCTGCGGCTGGATTACCAGTCTTACCCGCTAAAAAATCCGGGCTGGTAAGTATATCTTTTTTAATTCTTACCAAGCCAACTGTAGCCAAATTTAATGCAAATTTTTTTGAAATTTTTACATTATTTTCAAACCAAGTCGGAAAATAATCGGCCTGGCGAACAATGTTTCCTAATTCAAAAACAGCTATGAGTTGATGTTTTTTTCCTTGATTGTCAAAAACAAACGCTCGATCCACCAAAACCAACCCAGATGACAGATTAGCCATTGATCTGTAATATCGACGTATAATATCCGTTATTGGGACATCATGCCCACCATCAAGAACACGACGTTTAACACGCTCTATATTGTCGGTTGTGTTGTCCAGCCCGACAAAAATCAAATTTATTTTGAATCCCTTTTCCTTTGCTTTTTGTAAAAGTTTTAATTCTCTTTTTCCGGAAAATGTTGTTTCCAGTAAAAATGATTTTTCCGCATTGAGATATTGATTTTGCAACTTGAGGGCTTTCCGTCCTGCTTGCATGGCCGCTGATCCAGGTGCTGAGGGGTTAATTGTAGCAGCAATTTCATCCGGATTAACAACTGGCACCTGATGGGCAAAGCGTCCTATGTATCGCTGCACCAAAGTCGTTTTACCGCTACCGTTTGGCCCGGCAATAATCCATAATTGAGGGTTCATGCAGAAATTCTTTCTTCAATTATGTCGGTTTTCGGATTAATCAGCTCTAAAGTACCATCCGGGTACTCTTTAACAATAAAACCAGGATAAGCTAAATCACGATAGGTGATCCACCTCCCTTGATCGAGCAAGTCTTGACCAGGTTTAAAATCGCTTTTATCGATGTTCAACAAAGCTTCTACTATCTGTTCGTGTACATCCATTTTCTTACCCTGTTTAACATTGTTTATTATTTCATAATATTAAATAATATTATGAAACTTTGATCAAAAATAATGGCCTATACCTATACCGAGTATCAACCCTACTATTATAGATATTGTACACCATAACCATAATTTTGATGATTTGGTAGCCTCTGATTGATTGAGTAAAGCGTGTAATTTTCCCTGGAGATTATCGGCAAACTGGTTCAAAGTTCTTTCATTTTCCTGCCGGTTTTTCGCTTGTGTTTCATCAAAGAGCTTCTGTAGTTTGCGGAGAGTCACATCCTCTTTGATAGCAACATTAGTGATGCTTTCCGCAAGATGATTGTCAAATTCTTCCAAATATTCACGCAGAGCAATTTTATTCAAAAAAAGCCCTGCAAAGATCGGATCATGCTCTTTTAATTTCAATCCATATTGTGATATAAGTTCTTGAATCAATTTTTTCTCGTTCATTTTTGCAATACCATTGAAATGTTATTAAACATTTCATCTCTAAAAATTCTGATTCTTTGGCGAGGCATTATAAAATAATCGTCTGATTTAATGTATTCTTCAAAAGTTTTTCTATCTTCGAGCATCTGTTTAACGTCTTCGCCAAAGGTTTCTTTTGTTTTTTCCGGTATTGTCACTATTCCATAAATCTTTGTTTTATTTTTTTTAAAAATTTGCATTTCTTCAAAAGATTTTCCTTTTTGCTCAATCTTTCCAAAAAAAGGATTGAGCCACACGACAACATTTACATAATCACTAAATGTTTGAATTATGTATTCAAGCCCTTTAATGGTATCAATAAACGACTGACCGCCGGTTACAACAACATGGAAAAAAACCGTAACATTGTTTTGTACCAATAATTCAAAAACATTATTCTCTTTGAGATAGGCTGTCACGGGGATAAAGGATGATGCACCATTATCTATGATAACATCATCTTTACTTTCTAATATTATATTTATCAATTCATCAAATTTTCGATTATTTACAATATCACCATCCATAATATTAAGTGGCTTCACATCAAGCGACTTAAAAGCCGCAAACGATCTGTTTACCGGGTCAGTGTCAATACAGGTCGGTTTTTTATCCAAGTTAATTAAATATTGAGAAATCATTGTCGTAACCAAAGTTTTACCAACACCGCCCTTGCCCTGTAATGTCAAATGTAAATTCATTTTTAATCCTCTCTAAATGAGTTTGTCTGGATCGTAATTATCCGGGTCATATACGTGATCGGGCCGGGGTCCTTGATTTAAATTTAATTGTTTCATTCCCTTCGGCTCGGATCTCTTTTTCGTTACTGGTTCAGCCTTGTTCTTTTTATCGTACTTTTTTTCGCCTTTTACATAGATACTGACCAAACGGGCAAATGATTGATAGCCGATAGATACCTCACCATCCCGTAGCATAATTTGATAAATTTTTTTAACTGTGAATCCCCGGCCTAGAGCTTCGGCAATCCCTTCTTTATGACTCATAACAGCAACCAAACCACTACGAGCATGAGATTTGTTGCCCTGGTCTTCTTCAAGTCTTTTAAGTAAAGATTTTTTTATTACCATGAATATTTTACGATTTATTACGATTATTTAAGATGTTTCTTTCTTTCTACCAAAAATAACCAAAAATCGCAATAATGTTGACAAAAATCGCTTACAGTCGTAAACTTTCTTTGGAGTAAGTAAGGCAGGATGTGTATTTGTGGCCACAAATACGTTTCCTTATTCGCCTTCGGCTCAACGGTATCCTGCTCTGCGAGGCAAAAAAAAATGGCTCCAAACAAAGAAGTGTTTATAAAATTCCGGGCGTTGCCGGAGGAAAAAAAGCAACTCAAAAAGCTGGCTCAAGCTCACGCCATGAGCTTGTCCGAATATCTCCGACAAGCGGGACTGATGCAGGAGATTAAAAGTCGAACAGAGATCCAAATCACTTTGGATCTGGCAAAAATGAATGCTGATCAGGCAAGGCTTGGTAACATGCTCAAGTTGGCGATTGACAGCGAAAATGAAAAGGAAATTAAAAATTTGATTTCCGAGGTCAGACGGACTCAAAAAACGATCCGGGAAACTCTGAAATCTATAAAATTAAGATGATAGCAAAACGTGTAGCAGCTCCTAAAAAAACATCTTCGATTAGGCGGTTGGTCAATTATATTTCTAACCCAGCTAAACAAGGTGAAATACCACAAAACCAGACGCTTACTGGCGTGAAGGCACTTGGTTCTTACATGGATAAGCCTAAAGCGGTAATTCGTATAACTAATTGCGGTTTTGATACTATGAAAACCGCAATATGGGAAATGCAAGCTACACAGGCAAAAAATACTCGTTCAAAGAACAACAAAACATACCATCTGGTAATATCCTTTCGAGAAGGTGAGCAACCCTCAAAAGAAATCCTTGAGACAATAGAAGACAAAATTGTTAGTCGGATAGGATTTGATGAACATCAACGTATTTCCAGTTTGCATACAGATACAAATAATTGGCATTTGCATATTGCAATTAACAAAGTTCATCCCGGAACATTCCGCAATGTAGAGCCTTGGCATGATAAGTTTAAAATGTTGGAAGAATGTCGAGTCCTTGAAAAAAAGTTTGGATTAATGCAGGATAATGGTGTGAAACCAAACAAATCAACGCCAATGAATCCGGCGCAGGATAAGGAGGCTCATACAGGTATCATGTCCCTGGTGTCGTGGATCAAAGAAAAAGCTGTTAGCGATATCAAAGAAGTTTTAACATCGAAAAAACCGAATTGGCCAAAACTGCATAAGGTGTTTAACCGGTATGGTTTAACAATAAGGCCCAGAGGGGCCGGTTTTGTTATCCAAGATATTGAAAGTGGTTTGACTGTCAAGGCATCAAGTGTTGACCGGGGGTTAAGTAAAAAAAAGATAGAGGATCTCGTTGGTGTGTATCAAAAAGCAAAAACTATACACACAGCCCAAGAACAATATAAAGAAGAACCTATACAGTCAGGAACGTCTAAACGGAACGAACTTTGGTCACAATACAAAGAAAAACGTGGTAAAATTCGTTCTGACAGGGCTGAGAGATTAAAAGGTATATCTGGCGAAAGACGAGAATACCTGAATAGGGTGTTTAAGGACATTAAAAAACGAAAAAAGATGATAAGGAAAAAAAATTGGGTGGGTTGGAAAATCCAAAAGAAAGTGTACGCTGGGTTGCAGATTGAGCGGTTACAAGCTTTAGAAAATGCGGCCCTTGTCTATCGACAACGGCGTGAACTTATAGATAATCGCTGGCCTTGTTTAACCTGGACTTCTTTTTTACAAAAAGAAGCAGAACAAGGAAATGAAACAGCTCTTGACCTCTTGCGAGAAGGTAAGGGTAAATCAATTCATGATAAGGCTAGTTTTATACAGCGGAGCGGATCGATAAAAACCCCTATCTACCAAGGGATGAAATACCGGGTAGATAAACGTGGTCGAATTACATATAAACTTCGTGATGGTTGGGTTCTGGATGCGGGGCAACGCATTCAGCCAGGATCAATGGATTATAATGTATTGGTGGCAACGCTTCAGATTGCCGCAGGGAAATACGGGCGTAAATTGAAGGTAGAGGGAAGCCAAAAATTTATTAACCGTGTAAAAAAAGCTGCTCATGACAAGCGGCTTAATTTAACAATTAATGGTCAGGATATACGTATTAATCGACAAAGCCGCCAAAAAGGAACTGAAAGGTAAGGTGGGGTGGCACGTTTTTAACGTGATTTAAATTACTATCCAAATTGCAACAAATAACAACACCCCTGAAAAAATAAGAC
Source organism: Lepetodrilus ovalis (assembly GCA_032361185.1). Lineage (NCBI taxonomy): Eukaryota > Metazoa > Mollusca > Gastropoda > Lepetellida > Lepetodrilidae > Lepetodrilus > Lepetodrilus ovalis. The sequence goes on along the minus strand of JAUTBQ010122193.1, from coordinate 26,377 downwards.
CTATTGTAAAAGCAACAGGTTATAAACAGGGATTATATTTTCGTTATTATTTTTTGGTGTAGACTTCCATTTGATTCTGCCAAAACTATTACCTGGAAAAAAAATGAAGACTATTAAGATAAATAATTTTATAGTCTTCATCGTTCAAGAGCAGGCTGTGGTTTTCTTTCTGTATCTTGTTCCTTTTGTTGCGCTTTTTTCTGGCGGGTAAGGGCAATATCTTTTTGTACGGCTATATAATCTGCAACCGCCTGCTTACCTTGCATTTTTGCCATGTCACGAAAATCAGTTCTCTCTTTACTTGCTTTTGTTGTTGTAAAATCAGGAAAGATGACATGACCGGCAACTAATTTTGCAGCTTCTTGACCCTGTACCCTGCCGGTATTCATCTTCCCTTGATCCACAAGGTATCTATCATCATCGGCAAGAATAAAAATATTCCGTTCGGGGTATTTATCACGTAAAGCCTTAGCGACATGCTTTAGGTTATTACCTGTACCAGCTATAAGAACGGGTTCGCCGGTGGCCTCGTGGATCATGGCCGCCGTGCTGTAGCCCTCGGCCAAGTTAAGGTCGCCCTTGATCTCATCAAGGTTTTTTGCACCGACCAGGGCAAAGGTGCCCTGGACTCGACTATCTTTCAAAATTTGTTTGAATCCGTTGGGGTGCAAGGTTAGGTGTGACCATTGATTTCCGTCAATATCCTTCATGGGTAAAACAATATTTCCCTTTTTGTCGGTCTTCGCGCCGGTGGTGGCCAGGTTCAAATTTTTATCGGTAAAATACTTTTCCTTTCCTGTTGCTCTCGGTAAATCGTGCGTAAAAGTTTCACTTTCTCTTGCGGTTTTACCGAAAAGTTTTTTCCGTTTTTTTTCCCGTCGTGCCTGTTTCTCGGTGCTGTCTTTTTTGAGTTTTTCCCGGTCTTTGTCAGTTAGCGTTACCCCCTCTGCTCTCCAGTTTTTCTGTTCCCCGCGCCAGTTTTTTACCCAACCTGCGGGTATACCGTCCGTGTATCCGGCATAGGCAATATCCTTATTACCTTTTTTTCCCTCGGCTTCGGGTATTCGGTAAATTTTGCCATCCATGACCGGCATTTTTCCATGTAGATCGCCGCCTATATCTCTGATGAAATCTGCAAACTGTTGTTGAGGGTTATCGGCTGTTCGGGATTGGCTATGCTGCCATTTGGCAAAGGGGGCAGAATCAAGACCGTCCGGGATATACCAGGATTGCGCTTTTTTGTGCCAAAGGGCACCGAGTTCCTTTGCTTTGTTTTTGTCGGTAAACGGGACAGCAAGATATTTTTTATCAAGACCTTTTGCCGCCTGGAATATACCTTTATGGATTTGATCTTTATTAGTTGCAGAGACAAGTTTTACCTGACCATTAGAATCAATATAAATGATTCCATCATTCCCTTTGTCAATTGCACGAGCAAGATCCGTATCCGTTCGATCATTATGTTTCATCATAAGAGGTTTATCAAACCGGACCACTCCTATTGATTTACTTTTTATGGATTGAGGGTGAATCTCAATATTGTTATCTGATTTTGGTTCAAGGTCAGCAATAAAGCTGAGAAAATGATTGCTTCTGGAGGGTTGAATTTCAGGGGAAGTATTTAACATTTTCTTTCCTCTTTTGCCCTTCGTTTCATCTTTAATATTTTCGCTTGTAATATTGTTATCTCTTTCCTGTTCAAACTGTAAAATAAAGGATTGGATTTTTTCAGCATCCGCGCAAGCTCGGAATATTTCCGTCGGGTGATCTTCCAGGTTTTTAATCCAACTATCTATATAAGCGACGTGTTGACCGGGATCATGACCTATGCCAAGCTCCATGCCCAACATATACGAAGATATTTCTGCACGTAATTCTTCTCGTGCATAATCTCCAGATCCAAACGGATTTTTAATATCACGATTAAGGCGTGTTTCGTGACCTGTCCAGTGACCTAGCTCGTGCAGAGCTGTGGCGTAATATTTATCATGACTGTCAAACTGTACTTTTTTGGGTAATGTAATTGTATCTTTACCGGGATGGTAAGCGGCAGGTTTTAAAGAGCTATGTTGTATTTCCGCTCCAGACTCTTTTAATAAATTTTCAGCTCTATCGTGACGTTCCCATTCCTCTTGTTTGCTTGGTTCCATCGGTGGGATACCATCAATTTGCGAGGCATTAAATACATAGTAATGCCGCAAAATAGGTCGTTCTAATCGGACTTTTTTCGTGACAGTTTTGCCTTCATCGTTGACTGTTGTTTTATCCTTATCAAATTGCCAAAATTGAATATTGGTTCCCTTGCTCCCACGTTTCACTTTCCAGCCCTTATTCGCGGCTTGTTTGAAAGTAACCCACCGTGGGTCATCGACATTTTGCATTGATAAATATATATTATTGGCACCTTTATACCTAGTTCCGGTAACGGGGTTGTGAGGCACTGCGCTGTTATCAGGTGTCCATGGTTTAATCCAGGGCGCGGTTCCGTCCTTAAGAGCTTCCAGGATTGCGGTGGCCATATCGTTTTTTTTATTCTTTGCCATAATAACCTCACTTTGCAATCAAATCAGATCGCCGGGCCGGGTCCAGGTCGTTTGATTGCGTTTTTCGTTTGGAATATTGATTTTATGAGTCGAGTGATACCACACTGAATTTATCAATATTGCGGCAGAAATAAATATTATCACCCACAAAAAAACACGAATTTTTTTACTTTTTGGGGGAGACATTTAAATAATTTCTCTATCATGCGCTGCCTCAATGACATCTTTAACCGGCATATCGTCAGCGATTGCGCCAAGCTGTTCAGCTTCTTCGGGGTCAAACGAGATCGCTGCCCCGTCAATAGCGGTATCATCCAGTTTATTTTCGATTGTTGGAGTCTTTTTTGGTTCCATCTTTTCACCTCAATAATTTGTAGCCGTAATTAACGGTACGGAAAATAACCGTGACCATGCCAACATAATATTGTGTTGAATGGCGGGGATATTGGTATCTACTGACCACCAAATATTACTTGTTGTGGCTAATAAATCCGGGTTGTGCCATATAGATTGTAAAACCGGCCAAACAAGAAATTGTTCATAGCAAATGAAAAACGAGACTTTTTTACTACCGACCTGAACAACAGGGTTGTCGAACCAATGAGCAAGATAACTGTGTGGTTGACCTGGATACCACATTGACACTGGCACTGTTTGACGTTGTTGATAGATAATTTTAGGTTTTTTATTTTTTGACAAAGCCATAATTACACTATCCTTAAATTTTCCGGTTGGTACGGTAGCATTGATCAACACTGTTCCCGGCCAGGTCAACATTGATTGCCAAAGCACATCAATTCCGGCGTTCCAGTTACCACCGGATGACTCTGGTAACAATAAAAACCGTGTATCGTTACTTATCTTGTTTACAAGCGTAACTGTCTTTGCTTGTTGTCCAAGATCCGCAAGATTAAACTGGGTTTCAGAAAGGTTATTTTTCTTGGTAGGTTTACCTGAAAAATAAGTGTTTTTTACTGCCCATGTTGAAGGTGAAGGTACGGGTGATTGGTGGTTTAAAAATCCTAAAATTAAAGGTATACTAATCAGTACCGGCCATCGGCAAAAGAAAGGAATCACCATTATTGCCAGCCCTAAACCTAGCCATCCTGAACCGGGAAACCAAACACCTGTACTTGCAAGAGGGTGTGTTAAACAGGTTAACCCAAATGGTGGTACCATAATAATTATGGTACCAAACATAAGGCCGACGACTCTTAAAATTTTATTCTTGAAAAATAACAAGAAAAAAGGAATCGACGGAATCAAAACAGCAAGGGCAAGATCAAAAAATGCCGGTAAAAAATCGGTCTGAAAATATTTCATGGAAGCTAAAGGTAGGCCGTGACCAGCGGCTAAAAAATAACAAAAAATTGAAGCACCGGCGATACAACGATTCGGAGAATAATACCATAAAGGGAATATAAGAATTGATACCGGCATAGTTGCCGGATGTATACCCCAAGAGATAAAGCCGATCAATGCACCAGCTAACAGATTAATGAACCAAAGTGTTTGTCTCATTAATCTATTAAAAAAAGAGGTTTAGTTGATCTTGTTATAGCAGCCCTTTTCACCGGTCCAAAATATCTGCTATCTAAACTGTTTGGGTTGTAATCAGACATAACCCAATACTCTCCAGATTTAAGGGTGTGTTGATAGCTGGGCTGTATCAATAACTCAAAAGTTTTAAATTTAAGGCGAGAATTTTTGATTGGTGGTTGACCGTTAATGCTCACACCTTCTTTACTGACAACTACCATATCACCAGGCAGCCCCACCAATTTTTTACAAAATGGCATTATCTGACCTGGACAGAAACCAGGCGTGGTGATATGCCACTTTATAGCGCGATTAATAACGGGGTTGTGAGGATCGGGACAAAACGACACAAGTTTATTCCTGTATTCACTTAAAGTTGGATTTTTTATTTTTTTGGAGTAATAAAGTCCGCGTGGAAAACTGGTGGTAATGTTGATGCGAATACCAACGGCATATCCGCACAATAAAGTAATAATAAATATAATTATGGATGTTGGAATTAACCTTTTCAAATTCATAATGCATCCGAAGCGATAGGCGGTGGTACTTTCGCTCTTTTTGAAAAGATTTTATCCATAAAATAGAGTGGCTGAGTTCCCCGGATCGGTGGTTGACCAGACATAAAAATTAACATTTCACCCGGTTCTTTTATTTTTCCGTTGTTGTCCTTTGTAGGCGTTGGTAAACGCATTACTTCGTCCGGTGTTAAGAGAGGTCTCTTAACTTCTGAATAGCTTTGGTTCACCCTGTTTAGCATGGGCGACATGCGACTGCCGCTGGCGGTGGTATGTATTTTAATAACAGTGGTTTCGCCGGTTGCGTTGCTGAGGTAACCAGCCGTTTTTATTTCATTTGCTGCAAAAGAAATTCTTATATGACAGTTGGGTGTGACTGACTCATCCCCGGTGTACCATCGGTGAAGCTGTTTCAAGTCTTGAATCAGGAAATAACATTTGATCCCATACCCTGCCAAAAATGGAAGTTGTTGCTCTAACAATTCTAATTTCTTAAGAGCGGTAAATTCGTCCAGAAGAAGAAGAAGTTTGTGTTTATAATGCTGCACTACCGCTCCATCCTCAAACTCCATTCGAGAGGTAAGTCTAGTTGTTATAATTGTAATTAACAGTCGTGTTAAAGGCATGAGTCTTTCTTTGTCACTTGGCCGGAGAACAAGATATAAACTGATTGGATTGTCGTGGTTCATTAAATCCTCAATGCAAAAATCTGACTTTTTAACATTTTCGGCAAGTATTGGATCTCGATACAAGGTGAGATAAGAGATTGCAGAAGACAGAACACTTGACGCTTCCCGTTCCGCTCTATTGAGCTGATCTTGTGCGGCAGCTGTAGCAATAGGATGAGAAAGTCCGTTGTAGTAATAGTTTTCCTGCATTTCTTCAAAAAATTTTTCAGGGGGAGTGTCCGGGTTAGACAAACAGGCAATGACATCCGGCAAGCATGGTGGCGGTATTTTTTGTGATTGGTGTTTGTAGAGTAGATGCAGAATAACACCAGTTAGTAGGGCGTAGCTGGTTTTTTGCCAGTGGTCAACCAGACCATGACCGTCAGGGTCTACAATCATGTTGGCAATAATTTGTGCGTCTGCAACATCATGACCGGTGCTAATTCTGATTTCTTCGAGAGGATTGAATCGCGCCCCATTTCCGGTTGCATCGGTTGGGTCAAATTTAAGAACTTTATTTTTTGCGTAGGTTTTGCGCCAACCCGAAGTTAAGGCCCAGCCTTCACCTTTAATATCCAGTACCACGACTGAATCAAGCCAGGTGAACAATGTTGGCAACATAAGGGTTACACCTTTACCAGATCTGGATGGTGCAAAACCTAAAATGTGTTCCGGCCCTTGATGATAAAGGTAACGTATAACTTTATTGTGTTTAAAACCACCTACTACAACAGCATTGTTACCTTTGGGCAGTTCAAGAAGACCGGCATTTTTAACGTCTTTAAAATTAGCCCATCGAGCGGTTCCGTAGAGGGATTTATTGCCTTTAGTCACAGGACGATAAACAACAACAACAAGCAACCCAGCTCCAAAGAAAATAGCACCAAGAGATAAAGCAAGCATAAGTTGACGAGAAAACAGTTCTGGATATTTAGAACCGGCAGATAAATACCACTGTATTCCATTCCAAGGTAAATATACTTTACCAAAGATTGTGGAACCAAGAGTTTTATTATAACCAAAAGCACGGGCTACAAGTTGAGTGTAAGCCGACATTGTAATCATAACTGATATAACCAGTATGATTATGGCCGTAGCTTGTTTGGGTCTTTTAGTGGAGGTTTGATAGCCTATAGTCATTTTTACCAAACTTCGGGAAAAAGCATATCCTTTTTGACCATTACAAGAAATTTGTAGCCAGGTCTAATTTTGATTGTTGGTTGTACATTTAAGTTTTTACGCAATAGAGCCGCACTTGCTTGGGACAGCTCACGGGCGACGGATGATGACAGAGCATCCCCAGCCGTGTATTCGCTCGTTCCATAAGTGCCTTGTTGTTGGCTATAATCGTATGCGCCGGTTATTATAGACATTAAAATAGCAGAACCAAAAATACGGTAATAATGGTGGTCTACTTGATCGGTAAAGCCAGCATAACCAGATTGGTCGGTTCCAGGGGTTCCTTCGAGTTCAAGTGTTGAGCCGTCCGGGTAAACAATGCGTGACCACTTGACCAGGGCGCGGTCTTGACCATACGCTATAAAGTTGTCATAAGTACCAACCAGCCGTGCTCCTTGTGGTATTAAAAGATAGTCGCCAGTGGCCGTGTCATAAACGTTTTGTGATACTTGCGCAAGTATCATGCCAGGTAGGTCGGAATTTAATCCGCCAAACATGGTGGCAGGTATAACCGTTCCGGTTTTGATTTCATAGGGAGATCGTTGCTTATTTCGGGTATGATGTAAATATTCGGTAGCGGGTTGTTCCTGTATGTAATAATCCGCTTTATGCTGTTGCTTGTTTGGGTCTTCTGTTTTGTTGGTTAAATTTTTTAACATTGACCCTTGTGATGACAACATTTTAGATAAAAAATCGCCTTTCGTGGCTGATCCTGCGGTTGTGAAATTATTTTTGCTATCGCCAATTTTACCAAGTCCACGACCTACACTAACGGGGGAGGAAAGAGCTTTTTCAAAAAGTTTAAGTTTCGCTTTCCTTATTTTCTCCAGCTCTTTTTCCTGTGATGACATTTCTGTCTTCTGGGTTGCCGGAAGAGGGGTGGTTTTTGTTTCCCGGAGGGTTTGAATCGGTTCTGGAGTTTTCTTATCTATTTCGATAACCCCATATTTTTGTTTCCCTTTAAGAAGATTTTGAGCGGTCTGTTCATCTGGATGGTATGCTGCAATGTTTTTTTCAAACTTGTTGTTTTTATTGCGATTAGCACTATTACTTATTATATATAAAATTGCTCCCATGGTGGCAACAAGCAATCCTAAGACAATAAGTAAAGGTATGCGATTTAAACGTTTTACTTTAATTTCTTTTGGATTTATATCGGGATTCAGATTGTCACTCATCATTGCGCCCCTTGATGGTGATTTTTAATGGAGTGAAATTGCCATTATCTTCTATGTATGACCTTATGTATCTATGGGTGTTGTTGATGGTTAGGGCTATATAAAGTTGATTGTTATTTACACGGTCAATAGTATAACGAATTTGAGCAGTATTTTGAGGGTCTTGTTGACCATAAAAAGTTGTTTCATAACCCACCTTACCTAACCTGTCAGATAGAGCTTGACCGAATCTGTCTTGTGGTAATATAAACCGAGTACTTTTTGCGGGAAAACTGATCCCAATTGATCCAGTCATGTCTAGGGATATTGTGTCAATAGCTCTATCTGACAGGTTAGGGACAAGGTAAATACCAGAGTCGTGTTGACCTGCACAAGCGGTTATCGTAAGGATGATTGTCAGTAAAAAATATTTAATTATCGTTTGTTTCATCTTCCATGACCTCCTGAATGTCTCCGGTGGTTCGGGTAATTGTAATTTTTGTTTGATTTCCACCTACTCCAGAAATCAGGATTGCACTTTCAAAGAGTTGATCCACGATAAATAGATCATCATGGAGCCGATAGTTGACAATACCTTCGGTTCCGTCGTTGACGGTCAAAAGTACCGGAGCTTCATACATTTTCATAACTTTAGGCATTTTAAGGTACGTTTTAATGCCATTGTTAAAAACCCTTAAAGGTTTCCATTTAGCGTTTCCTGCAATTTGATAATTAAAATCAAGATCTTCGGCGTTAAAATGGATTCCACCGGAAGTAAACTGGCGGTTACGCTGGCGGTCTTTTTCCATTTGATTTTGTTCAGCCAGAGCCTTGGCCCAGGCACGTTTTTCATTTTCCGGGTACCTAAACGATATTAATGGTGTGTAACTATCATTACGGGATTTGAGAGCTATCACATAAGTGCGCCGATCAGTCATTATGATAAGATCAGTGGTTAATCCGCTATCTAAAGGTTTGATATAAATATGTGGTGGGCGATTATAGGTAAACTTTGAAGGGCTGATTTCCCATTGTGCGGTATCACCGCAACGGGGTGGATCAATAATTTTTTCACCAACTTCAAGTTGAATTGCACAGACGCGCAATGGCCTGCAAACCATAATAGGTAGAGTCTCGCCGTATGTATAGACAACGGACCCATCCTCTTGTCTGCTAGTGGGCAGAATTGGACGGTTCATCCATTTTTGAGCAAGTTGAACAGCTTTATGACTTTTTCGTCCAAGAGGCGCGTTTTTTTTTGAGATGTATATTTTTTCTGCGTCAAGTGGTGATAATTTACGGGGTTGTAAAGCAACTGGTTGTAGAATTTCAGATGTAGATCCCTCTTTAAGGGATGGAATAATGTTTTTATTAACAGCTTGGTGATCTTGGAGAATCGGTGATTTTGCGGACAAGGTTGTAGGAGGTAGCACAAGTAAACTGCTAATAAAAATAATTGACTTTAACATAATGATTCACCTTGATTGTATTGTCTAAGAGATTGGAGCACCACCACACGATGCTACTAAATAGCTGGGTACTGTTTCCGTAATACCCTTCCTTTAGGTGGGGTTATCAAATTTCTTTGGACCAATTTATATCACTAATAATTATACCTAGTGGATTTTTAATTATTGCTGCTTCATCTGCAGGAGGCGATATGGTTATGTAAGTTATGGCTTTGTATTTATTTGTGTTAAGGGTTTGTCCTGTTTTTCGTTCCATAACTTTTTCACGCCATTCTATTTGCCAAGCGTTATCTTTTAAGGGCATTACCCTGGTTATCTCAGCAAACACTGTTTCTTTTTTGGCTCGTGTAAAAGGGTCGTTTTTTTGAAAATTTTCTGTGATTTTTGTATATGCTGGTGTATTCCGCTGTAAATAACGATATACATCCATAATATTTTTTCTTTGCATTTGTGCATCAAGCACTACATTTCTGTATTTTTCAACAAAATCCGTTAGTTGTGCTTTTATTATTTTTGATTTTGTTCTTGAATCAATAGTTCCGACAGACCGAACATTTTGAATCAAGCCAGTACCATCGATTTCGACAATATAGGGTTTAACTTCTTTTTGCGCAGCGAGATAGATAAGGGCGGCAATAGCAATTAAAGTTGTAAATATACTTATATATGATAAGTTGCGAGAAAATCGTTGATTTGCAATTTCAGTCCCGTAGCGTTCGTTCCATTCTTGTCGAGCTGCCAGATATGGAGTGCCTGTTGTTTTTTGTTTCTGCATTTCTTCCTCTTAATTATTATCAGGGCCAATTGAACCGGAGCTGTTGTTATTGCTTCTATTTGAAATATTTTGTGATGTTAATCCGTGCTTACGAGCTATTTGAGATGCCACTCTACCGGTGGTGGTCGTCTGCATAATTTTCTCTCCAGATTGGCTCACCGCTCCTTTTGCGATATTCTTGCCAACAGCGGCAGTTTTACCGACTAATCCTTTAGCACCTTGAGTTTTGGCTAGAGCTGCAGCTTCTTTAACTGCCATTGCACCGCCAACGGCTCCAGCGGCAGCTCCAACAGCAGTCGCAGCAGCGGTTTTTCCAGTTTTAACAGCGGTTGGCAGTAAGCTTTGCCCTGACCCCCAAGAAAAACCATTAATAAGATCTCCAACCATGTCGGGTATAGCTTTTACTAAAGCAAGGAGGACAATCGCCGCTCCAATAAAAAGAATTATTTGTTCGGGTCCAACGGTGAAACTTGCCATCCATTGATTAAGGATTGTTTGGCCGAGACCAACGACTAAAATCATAACAAATAATTTTACTCCAGTGGCTAAAGCGGCTCGGAAATACATTAAAGAAATATCTTTAGTGAACATTGATCCGCCGAAGCCTAAAAGAATAACTCCTGCATAAATGATAATGTAACTTTGTACATACATGAGCAACATCATGGCGGCTATCAAGCCAAAACATATCATAATAATAATAGCCCCAATAAGAAGAGATAGGCTTTTAGCTGGTGACCAGCGGGAGGTACCGTCAATAATTTGGCTGCAGAGATCCCACCCCGCATCAAACACCCGAGAAGGGGAGATTGTTGGCGTACCACCAGCCCAATTGTTTGCCTGCCCCGCAGCTTGAACAAGTGAATTAACTATATCTTGAGCCCATTGAATGCCTCTAGCTTGGGCACCGGCGGTCCCGCCACTAACTGGTTCGAGTAAAATCCAAAAAAAACCTATAAACAAAACTTTGCGTATAAGGGCGGCAAAAAAATCACTAAATTCACCTGGATTCAAGGCGAGTTGAATACCTAACCACGCGAAGTCTATTAAGGCTAATATCCAAAATAAGCGAACAGCATAATACGATAAAATAAAAGACCAGTCTTGGGCAGAGCTATGAAATAGATTTTTCATTTGTTCCAAGGCATTATTTGTTGGCACGTCGGCCCATGCAATCCCGGTGGATAAAATAATTAATACGATGCTAATAAAGATCACTTTATATTTTTTCATTTTTTGCTCATTTAAAATCATCTAATATATTACTTTCGTCGCCTAATATGGGTCGAGTAGATTGTGTGGTTATTATCACACCTTCTTTTAGTTGCCAGTTTTTGCCGTTTAACTGGCAACTAAAATCTCTTACCCTTATCCACTCAATATTATCGTGTACAATTTCTGGGAGCTGAGACAGGGTTGGTCTATTTAGATTATCAATAACCCTACGGAGTTGAGTGCAGTTTAAATGCTCTGATGTGTTGCTGATTGAATCATGCTTGTTAACAACAATGTTAAATGTAAAAATAAACACGATTGACACGGCGACTAAGCCAGCTCCGGTTAACAATAATTTTTTTTTGTTAATCATTTTGGGACCTATTAATTAAAATCATCTAATATATTACTTTCGTCGCCTAATACGGGTCGAGTAGATGTCATTACCTGTTCCGTGTGCGCTCGATCAATATCATTTAAGTCTTGCTGTTTGGCCATCCAGTTAGCTTGTAGTTGAATATTAACCATTGCCAACTCCCTTAAAGCAAGAAGGCTTTCACCTTCTTGGGCAGCAAGCCTGTTTGCGGATTGTAAAATCGCCATTCTGCCCTCTGCGCTTTCCGATTCTGCTTTTAATTCCCGAAGAAAATCCCTTTCATTGGTTAATGTTTCTTCTTGAACGTGAGCCGCCTTTAACGCAGCTTTTATATTGTCGAGATTGTGCCTGCTCCAATCTATATATTTTTGATGCAGTTCAGCACCGGTAATATCATTGTTGCGGTATTCTTCATATCCGGGGTACATTTGCGCATACTGCTCGTCAATATCGGCAGCTGCATAAGACAAAACCTGTCCTTGTGTAACAACATCGACAAGTTGTTCTATGGTGTTAATAATTGCCGTAGGGTCATCAGCCAATTTTTCAAGATTTGTTATCATCATCTCAATTATTTGCACCTCATGCGCCAACTGCTCTACCTGCTGTGCAACTTCCGTGTAAGCGTTTGTGTTGATACCAATTTCTTCTGCTAGTTGAGCGAATTGTGTCACCTGTTGCGCAAGACCAACTATAATGCTATAAATTGTACCTGCTTTAGCTGGTGGTGTTTTAACTTGTGATATTACTAAAAAAAATATCAACAATGCCGAGGCACACACCACATTAAGTCGCTTTTTCATTTAATTACCCCTCTGAACTTTAACCATGGTGAAATCCATTCTTCCTTATAAGTTTTTTGCAGCTCTCTTATTTTTGCCAAATCTTTTTTACCAGCGGCACCCACAAAAGAAAGGGCTAGAGGGCCGAGCTTTAGGTCGAATAATCTCCTACCTTCGGGATTGCGAAAGTAGTAATCTTTTTTTGGCGTTATACGAGAAATCAAGTCAATTTCACGAGGATTCAGCCCAAGACTTCTGTAGAGTCGAGCTGTTTCCTCATCTTTGGCGGTAGCATTTGGAAGATATATTTTAGTTGGGCAGCTATCGTCTATAACGTCCAAAATCCCAGAATTAGAAGCATCTGAAATATTTTGGGTAGCCATAATAATAATAGCATTGTGTTTTCGGAGAGTTTTCAGCCAACCTCTTATTTTATCACGAAAAACCTTATGCCCTAGTGGTATCCACGCTTCATCAAGTATTATCATGGTGGGTTGGCCGTTCAGGGCTAATTCAACTTTTCGAAATAAGTAAGTTAAAACTGGTAAAACCATATCCTGACCCATTTCCATAAGATGGTAGAGTTCAAAAATATTAAGATGGGAAAGAGCCAGGTTGTCTCTTTCTGCGTCCAAAATTGCTGAGTTTTGAACTTCATTAACTATATATCTTTCTAAAGCCTGTGATAATTCTCTATGCTGGAGATTAACAACAAAATCATGCAGAGATCTATCCTCACTTTTTCGATGTTGGTAAAGAGCCGTTTTTACCGCATTACGTTTTTCTGGTAAAATTTCAATGTTTTGCAGTTTAAGAGCGGCAATAATCCATTCTTCTGCCCAAGCTTGTTGAGCATCGTCTTCGAGGTTTGCTAATGGGCAAAATTCAACGGCTTCGTCCTCCCCAATATCATAATGTATTGCGCCAGGGATAGCGGCGCAAAGTGGATACATGGAATAACCCATGTCAAACACAAAAATCTGTGATTCTCTATATTTCCTAAACTGCGAGGCCATTAACGCTAGAATTGTTGATTTTCCTGAACCGGGCGGGCCAAAAATAAGTGTGTGACCTAAATCATGCACATGCAGGTTAAGCCTAAACGGAGTGTTACCAGTAGTTGACGATACTATAAGCGGTGGTGATTTCGGGGGATAGTAAGGACATGGACAAAATTCATGACCAGGCCAGATTGCTGATGTTGGCAGCAGGTCGGCCAGGTTGAGAGTGTGTATCATAGGGCGGCGCAAATTTTCAATTGCGTGGCCGGGTAGTGATCCTAGATATGCCTCAACGGTATTAATAGACTCAATGCGACAGGCAAAACCTAAGTTTGTAATATAATTTTTAAGGGTATCAAGACCATCTTGTAAGTGGTCTTGATCTTTATCCATAATAATAATTGTTGATGTATAATAACCATAAAGCACTTGTCCACTGGATGCTTCCGATATAGATTGTTGCGTTTGCGCTTCCATTTCTTCGGCAAATTTGTCTACCGGCGCATTATAGTTATGTGTCATTTGTGCAATAAAACCACGTTTTTTCTGTTGCCATTTTAAGCGATACCTGTTGAGGGCACGTTTTGCTTGTTCTGGATCTTCATAAATGAATCGATTGTTCCAACGGTATTCAAACTGGTGCTGTTCCAAGCCTTCTAAAATGCCGGGAAATGATGAAGCCGGAAAGCCCTCAATGCAAATTGCCCCAACATATTTGTCTCCAATTAAGGGACGGAGACCTGTGAAAAATTCTTGTCCGCCTAAAACTGCGTCAAGATACATCGGTATTGGTGGTAAATTAATAGGGTGGTGATTGCCTGTTATGCAATGATTAATATAGGCAAGTTGGTTGTCTTGTATTTCTATTGTTCCGTGTGTATCAACTGTTTTTTCATAACCGCAGAGCCTGTACATTTTACATACAGATGACATTGTGCCTTCAAATTCACTACATGCGAGTCGGAATTTAGATAGGTGTTTTTTTCCAACACCGGTAATATCTAAATCTTCGTCGTTGTCGATCATTAAGGTTGTAATTTTAGTTTTACTCAGGGTTGGAGGTAGGTAGGTAAGTGTAACAACCATCATGTTTTCATGATGAGTGCCAGCGATATAAAGTGTTCGACGTTCATCATCAATAGCTTTTGATACTTTATCAGGGAAAAAACATTCAGATATATCAGGATATGAAATCGATTTAAATCTGAAAACATCATGTTGGGTCATCCAGCCGGTGCCAAGTTGACGTAAAGCGTTGTTAATTCTGGCAGACCTAATATTGAGTTCATCAAACGTCAAAGTGGCTGTATCTGGGCCTATATATTGCCAGGAGGCCATGAGTGCCCCTGATTTAAGCAGAACTACACCGTCAGCAATCACCGCCGCATAGTTCAGCAGGTCAGCTAGACCTTGACCTTTTCTCCGGTACTTTTTTATATTAAGCATAATTCTTGTCCTTGCCCCGCGAACGAGGCAAGTATTAAATTACCAACCTTTGAAGGTTTTTTTTGTTACAGCCCACGGTGTTGATCGGGCTGGATAATAAGCTCTGTACTTTATGTGCCGTAAGTATATTCTGCTCATCATTGGATCGGCAGCTGCCATCATCCGTAAACCATTGTATGCAATAATCCACATGATAATGGCAAGTATTGTCATCCATTTGGTCATCGCCAAGCAAGCTATTGTTATAACAGTTAATAATGATGATAAAACAAGCTCACGTTCTACCCCCCATATATGGTCGGGTTTGCATAGAGCTTGATTTATCATTATTTCTCGTAACTCAGCAGGCATTTGACGATAGTAATGTTATTGGCGGAGATGTTGCCAGGGTATCGGGTATAACCGTAGTGGTAAATCCAAGACCTGTAAGGACGTTATTAGCCATAACAAGTAAGCCGAGAACAAGAACTATATACACGGCCATACTGGCAAACCTGTTTATTTCACCACCCCAAATCAAGACAGCACCGGCGACAGCTATAGCTATTAAGGCTATCGAGCTGGCTACTGGCCCAGTTATACTTGTAGATAGATTGGTGAGAGGGGTTTCCCAGGGCAAACCGTTACCGCCTGTTGTTGCTAATGCAATTTGCGGCAAAGCCACAAAAGCAATGGCCGTAATGGCCATTAATACTTTACTTCGCTTCATTTTTTTCCCTCCGTTTTAAATGAATCTTTAGACTTGCCCGAAAACAGACTGTCTGCCGGGCTGGTAAAACTATCGAGTGGGTTTTTATAGGCCGGGTCAAGCGGTTCATTAGTACCGAAGCCCGGTGGGTCTAACGGATTTCTCAAAGTTGAGGATAAAGAATTTTTACCGTTAGGATTGTTTCGACCTTGTGTCGATGGGGTGGTGAAAGAAGAAGGAATATCTCCAGAGTTACCTTGGGCTGGTCTGGAAAACGGATCAAATGAATTTGTATCTGGTGATTTAAACGGGTCGTTATGACTCATAAATTTTCCTCCTTGGGTATAGTTTTTAATTGGTATCGGTTATCCCGATAGCCACTTACAACTGTAATATTATTAACTTCACGGCCTTCTTTGGTGTGTTGAATACACACCACAAGATTAACTGTTGCCCCTATTAAACGGCGAATAAACTTATTGTCTAATTTTGAGTTAGCCCTGGCGATCAACATTTCAATACGTTCTAAACCCGCATCCGGTGATGCAGTATCAGCGTGAGCAGTTGCAATACCGCCATTGTGACCGGTATTCCAAATTTCCAATAAATTAAGAGCTTCCGAGCCACGAACTTCACCAATAATTATACGATCAGGCCGCATACGCAGAGTTTCTTTGACCAGTTCATCGAGGTTGCGGGTGTGGGTGGTATAAAGTTGTTCCGTGTTAGGGGCGTTGCATTGGATTTCTCCGGTATCTTCTATGATCACAAAACGATCTTCCGGGGTTAGTTTGGCGGCGGAGTCTATAAGGGCATTGACCAGGGTTGTCTTGCCCGATCCGGTGGAACCGACAACAAAGATATTTTTATGACTCTTGATTGCATCAAGGAGGAGGGCCAAGTGGTTAGGGGCAAGAGTCCCTTGGTCAACATATTGATCTAAACTATATATAACAGTCGGACGTTTTCGGAGGGTAAATGAAGGGCGTCGGGTTTCTGGTGGCAGATTGCCGTGGATACGGCTGCCGTCTATAATAAGTTCGCCGTCGAGGTACGGCTTTTCCGGGGTGATTGTGGTGCTTAAACTACTTGCTACCGCACGGAGGATGTTTTCGGCCTGAACATCCGAAAATTTAGATAATTTTTCCCATGGCTGCCCCTGTCTTTTTATCCAGAGCCAGCCATCGCTATTACGTACTAAATCTTCTACGTGAGTATCGTTCAGGGCGTTCAGGATTGTATGCCCAAGCTCCCGCCGGAGTTTGGCAATGGTTCGGCGGTTATGTTCATTTGTGTGGTTTTTTTCTGTGTTCATTTTTTTTTGCCAATTTCTTCCGTCTCATTTTATCAATAATTTCTTGCGCTAGAACAATCTTTCTCGCCATTATCTCCCTGTTTTTTTGAAGGTTATCTGAAAAATCGTCCCCAAATGTTTTGTCCATAAGGTACTCAACAACGAGCGCTTTATTGCGCATAGAGTCAAACCAACTGTGCTGGGGGGCTAATTTAATTACCATTCGATCTTGGGGTGTCATGTGATATCCTCGCGGTCTAATTGAATATATTGCTGCTGATCATTGCATAACTATATATCCTTTAGCTATTACGTCAACAATCATTTACGCGAGTTTTAGTCTTATTACTTAAATACTGTTTAGTATACTTAGTGCACCGTGTCAATTCAAAAAACTTTATATTAATTTAAGATCACTGAACTTGCTGCAGTTAATCATAAATGTTTTTGTAATTATTTAGTGAAAAAACTGATAGACAATTCTTGATTTTTATTTGAAGTTTATTTTAAGGAACAGACTAATGCTTTCTCTTTACAGGCTGGAGCGATCTAGTACAGGCTCTTTGAGAAGGAGGGGTAGGTCGTTTAATTTAAGCTTCTTTTTTTAAGTGGGGTTAGATTGGATGTCAAAATTCAAAACCATCTATAGGTAATTTATCGAGACAAATTCGACATTTTTTACGTTGTCCTGGTGTACCACGTTTTCGTACCTTGCATTTTTCGCCATTTTGTCTTTTGGCTATCCAACAATCAAGTGCTTCTTTATGCTCTGGTGGATCTGGTAACGCATCGAGGATATTTCCTTGATACAATTCTTGTTTAATTGCTCCAATTACATATTTAGCAATTACCGCTTTTTTAGATTTTGCATTTGCAACCATTTTAGGAAGTTTCTCTAAAATAACCTCGGCCTTATCTTCTTTTTCAATCAGTTGAATATACTTTCTTACAGTTTTTTCATTAATACCGTGAGAAAGTAACTTCTTGAAGAGAATGTCCTGTTTAGATTCAATAGTGATTATTTCCTCATCGTCCGGTTGTTTGGTTTCGATGAAGAAAACAAGGCCACTTATCTTTCGCCCTCTTTTTTCTGATTCATAACTGACATTTAGATCTGACAAATCATTAATTTCTTTAATTGCAGAATCAATAATTCTTTTGCGAAAATCACACCATGCAGGGTATTTTCCTGCAACTCCCAGTAAGAGGCGTAATTCGTCAAGTTCAACACTCCATTTAACGGCATTTTTCCACCTATTTACGTTTTCGTATAGTTTCCAAGTGGATGCCGCTCTGAATTGATATACGTTGCCAAGACGATAATAGCTAAAAGCCCCTTTAAGCTTCATCAAATATGGCTGGATTTCTGGTGTTATTTTAAACTCAAATTCGCCTGTGTTTTTTTTGTAAATAAAACCACTGAACCAGTTCCAAAAAATCTTCTCTTTTTCTGTTTCAATTTCCAGAGGCTTAGAATTAACACCAATTACCGCCCTACGTACAACAGCATACGCAGATTTGCGATCTATAGGAAATAGGGCGGTGAGATCACTAACCGAAGCAACAAAACTTCTATTGTCCATATCCTTAGTGTTGAGATGAGAAAGGCAATAATGCAGGAGGCGTAATTCACTTAAACTAAATTTTGCCATTTCCCCTATCAGGCTGTTATCTTTTACTACTATGCTTTTGTAGTTTGGTTTTGAATGTTTCATGAGGGAGTGTTACTACGGACACGTACCTCTGTCAAGTCCGTAGTTGACCGTAAATCTGTCCGTAGTTGACCGTAAATCTGTCCGTAGTTGACCGTAAATCTGTCCGTAGTTGACCGTAAATCTGTCCGTTTTTAAAACTTAATCGCCAATGATATCATAGTAGTTACAAAGGCGTAAAATGTAGAAAAGGTAGAAAATGTATAAAAGTAGGAAAACTTAATTTCTTAAATCGAAAAAGAGTTGTTTACTTGCAATTTACAAACAGTAATTATATTAAATAATGAATCAGAATACCCGATAGTGTTTCAGTTCTGAACTGATCCCCTTCCTGATCCCAGTCTTTTCTTCATTGACTGGGTTTATTTTTGGTGTATTTTGAAACAAAACACATAATTTGTTTCAAGGTAATATTATGACAAAACACTTTCCAGAAATGACCCTGTTTGATGAACACGGCCACCGCCTTTATTTAACTGAGCAAGAACGCCATGAATTTTTAAACGCTGCCAAAGCAGAAAGCCGAGAAAACAGAATTTTTTGCTCTGTTCTGCATTATACAGGTTGTCGGATTAGCGAAGCCCTAGAATTATCCCCCTGTCAAATTTCCCTACAGGAGAAAACAATAATTTTTCGCACTCTCAAAAAGAGAAAGCTGGACAACCAGGGTAATCTAAAAAAACCTCAATACAGATCTGTACCAGTACCAGAAATGATAATAGAAAATTTTGATCTTGTTTTTGATCTTAGAAAGAAAAGGACTCCAAAAGAAATGAAAACACGTTTCTGGACAATGAGCCGGACAACAGCTTGGAGACTAATAAAAAGAGTAATGCACAAAGCAGGAATAAAGGGCGCACAGGCAACAGCTAAGGGCTTGAGGCACGCTTTCGGCATAAAGATGATATCGGGCGAATATCCGCTACCATTGCACATTGTAGCTGATCTTATGGGGCATAGCTCAACCGCTACAACTGAAATTTACACAAGGGCTATTGCTGGCGAAAAACAAAAAATGGTTCTTAAAGCATGGGGTAATTAAAATATACCATTGACAATATATCATATTTGATATACTATATTCATTATGAATGGTAAACAAGTTATAAAGATATTGAAAAAGAATGGGTGGGTGGTTGCCAGAATCCGAGGTAGTCACCACATGATGTCTAATGGCTCAAAATCTTGTCCTGTTCCTGTACACGGCGGTAAGGATTTGGGAATTGGACTGATTAAGAAAATAGAAAAATTAACAGGGATAAAAATATTATGAAAATCGAATATCCTGCAAAAATAACCAAAGAAGAAGGTGTTTTTTTAGTTCAATTTAACGATTTGGAAGAAGCTTTTACGGAAGGGGAAACCCTAGAAGAAGCATTATTTAACGCTAGTGAGGTTTTAACTCTTTGTTTAGAACATCGGATTTCTGAAAAACAAGATATTCCGAATCCTTCACACGAAAAAAAGGGTAAAAAAGGCGTTCATATGATTGTTCCAGAAACAGGTGTGCAAGCATCTTTACTGGTCAAAAAATCCAGAGCAGATAAATCTTTGGCTGAACTTGCCCGATCTTTGGAAACCTCGTGGCCTTCTGTACAGCGATTAGAGAACCCCAAAAATTCCCCTTCATTAAAGATGCTGAATAAAGCAGCGGTGGCATTTGGCAAAAGACTGGTATTAAGTTTTGAATAAATATTAGTAAATCCAATAAAAAAATGACAAAGAAAAGAAAGATTAAACCACATAAAGGCGGTAGGGGAGAGGTTGTACCAATCAGGGCAACGGCAGAAATAAAAGAAATGGCTCAAAAGTTAGCCTTGAAAGAAGGTGTTTCTATTGCTGATCTCTTTGAAAAATGGGTGAAATTCTTTAATAAAAAATAGTCAAAACCATTGACTTTGTATACACAAACTGTTAATATTCTCTTAGTTTAAATGATGAAACAGGGATAACCCCTGGCGGTCGCTCCCCCGTTTGGGAGCGTGGAGGAAATATCATGGCAACAACAAAACCTAACAGCTATTTAGATGGCAAAACGGGGCGAATTTTTGCAGCTCGGCAAGGTACTATCCTTGTGTATTTGTTAGATAACGGGGAGTCCTGGTTCTGTAATTGTCTTAACCCGACGGGAATAATACATAAGGGACCAGTAAAAGATTACTGGGTACATTCCATTGATTATGCCGGTGGTTTTTCCTTATATTTTACCTTCGGCATGATTTACGATGTTGAGGACAAAAAACACTATCCCATAGCAAGACCTATCATTATGCTTACGCCGGAACATATGGATAAGCTAAAAATCAGAGCTGGAGTGGTGGCCTGAAACAAAACGACATCAATCCCTCTGGTCACTTTTAAAGGGTGACCAGAGGGACGGGAGAAAAAATCATGGGTGTTGCAGGTTTAAAATCAAAATACGGAAAAAACAAAAAGAGCCGACAACTTTATAATGCCGCTATTAGGGCCGAGTGTCCAGGGGGCGGAGAGCTACTTGATCTGTTGGAGCTGGTTAGCTCGATGCGGGGCCGTGTCTCCACGGCAGACGAGGCCAGCAAGTTACAAACCATCGAGGATCGGCTTCAGTTGATCCGGGAGCGGATGTTTTATGATGTCCGCGAACGATGGGATATTGCAGACAATTGAACCAGAATAGAGGAATGAAGATGAAGAAATTCAAAATAAATGGATTTATAGCCGGATTTGTTGGCACAGTGCTTGCCTATGTCTCTTCAATGGTTTTTCACTGGCCGAAAAAAGAAAACGTATTTGCACCAATAATTATTGGTATTCTTTTGTCTGTTGTTGTTGCTTTTTGGCCTCAGTCTAAACCTGAAACCAAATAGGGGAATGAAGATGAAAAACATGAACCACCTACAAAAGAAAATTGATCAATGGAATAAAGGTGGAAAACCTTATCTTTCATCCAATGAGGCTGTTGCTATTTGGTTTCTAACGGGTGACGAACCCAAAGAACTACCTAGTGGATCTCCAAGTATGAGATTCTTTCATTTAGGCACAGAAGAGATAGAATTTTTATTAAATTATGACAAGGAAGAATGTTTACATTATCGGTTGTCACATGCAACCGAATAGGGGAGAGGGAAAATGAAAAAAGAAGATACAACACAAGAAATTCGCTATCTCGCACAGCGGGTAATATGGCAATTATCACAGAAGACAAAACCGTTTGTTCGGGATTCTGCGAACTGCTTTCTAAACGCAGAGAAAATTAAAACCATGGTTAATACCATAGAATGGTTGAGTGCAATAGTTTGTGATGATTGGAGCGGACAAGTCATGTTTAATCAAATATACGATGAAATAAGCGATTATCCGATTTTGGCTTTTGGTGGAGACTTATTGCCGGAAAGCTGGAAAGCTTTTTGTCATGAAATTGCTGCTCGTACAGACAAACCAATCTATTACGGTAAAGAAGAAATTGCAGAAAATAAACAGCAAAAATTCGACTCCTGGAAACATCTAAGTATACATGAAACTAATTTCCTGTACCCTAAATTCAGGGGTTTTTTGAGTAGTCTTTTTTGTACTATTACAAATAAAAAACCAGTTTATATCATCAATGATATAGAGAGATCTGCAACCAAATAGGGGAATGGGAATTATGATTTATTTGTTCAATATAATTGTGTCGTTTGTCCTTGCAACGGGATTTTTGATTTTCTCGTTTATTGGAGAAAAAAAAGAAATTACTTATTCAGGGATGTCTAGCCTTGGGGGGGCGATTGAAGAAGTATACAATTCTTTTTATGAAAACGCCTTGCTTTTAAGTTTTTTACTCTATGTGTTTTTTGCTTTCATGGTCTGGCTTCTCAAGAGAGGATTAAAAGAAGAAGATGCTTTAGAAAAACTAGCCTTGGCAGGAAAAACCGAACCACTCTTCACTGTCCTTGAATCGTTTGAAGTTATCAAAGAAAAAGCCTCTCAGGGCGACCCTGAATACATCTATCGGTTGGCAAAGATTCACGAAAGAGGGGAATGTGTGCCCCGTGATTATAAAAAGGCTCTTGGATTGTACGCAGAGGCCAGCGATTTTGGTCATGGGGCTGCTGCTTGGGAAATAGCCGAATATTTTAACCATGGGCTTATCGTTCCTCGAAACGATGAAGAAAAAATTAGGTTCATAGGGATTGCCGCAGAAAGAAGTCATCCAGAGGCGGTGAAATATGTTCGGGCGATGACTGAACCGCCCCGACCATCACAAGCAGGTGGTATGTTGGCTGCCGGTATCATTGGTGGTTTGATCGGTGGCACAATAGCCGGAGATTGAAACAAAATAGAGGAGAGTATGAAAGAATCAAATTTAAAAATCGGGTTGGCTATAGTAATAAGTATAATTTCATGGGCTATTATTTTTGGAGTTATTGGTTTTTTTGATTGTACTAAAGATTGGGCTGTTCTTGGTTCAATTTTTGTCGCTATTCCTGTTGGTAATTATGTTGCAAGATTATTCACGGGTATTGATATACAAAAAACTATTTTCAAGTGATTTCCACAACGGAATAGGGGAGAGAGGAATGAATTTATTTTTTTGGACATGCCACGGAAATATATCTTCCGTGGCTTATCCCAATTAATCACACTTAGTGCATTCAAAATTAAACTTAAAGCGACAACCATCAACGTTAATTTGATCTGATACTCCTTCAGCCCCTAAATCGATCAAACATTCACAAATCTGTTTAATATGCATATCAACAGCATTTAAATTTTGTGTAAACGTTCTTTCGATCCTTTTAGTAGGGATGATTGCTTGTGGATAATTCACGACTAATTCTTTTTGCATTCTATCTCCTTTTGCTACACTGTAGCCTGTTATGAAAAATCAGATAATTCCCGCTGAACCATTCAGTTTGAATTATAATGGTGCTGTATAAATGCTTCGGCAAAATGCCTTGTGCCTATACAGAAAATGGAACCATTAGCCATAACCTTATATTTTGAAACATAGGTCAGATGTTTATATGTTTAACTATAGAAAAATTTATTGCATTTCACAATATTTTTTCTATCTAAAATAGGGATATAGGGGAAAACCTTGTGAAAGAAGAAGAACGAGAATTACTTGAAGCTGAATTAGAGGAAGAGCAAAAAATCAACTATGAGCGTGAAAATTTTCAAGGTGCTGTTGAATTTTGGGAACAACAACAAGCTGCAACAGAATAGGGCGAACCTTTTAAATCCAATATAAAATGATAAACAAGAATACACCAGCAAAAAGAAAAGCTCTTGAACGCCAAAGAAAAAGGGATAAAGGATTGGTGCCTAAAGAAATATGGATACTTCCTGAATATTGGGAAAAAATTCAATCTTTCATAAAAAAACTACATAGAAATATGTAATTACCTTGCATTGTGACCAGTCACATGGTAATATTCTCTTAGTTTAAGTGATTAAAGATTCTTTAACTGAGGGTGACCATGAAACAGAATAAAAATGTAACTTTTAGAATTTTCGTGAATAGAAAAAATTCATCTGTTTTTGTCGGATCATGTTTTTTAAAAACTGCTGAAACTATTCATGCAGGTACAATTAAAACAGTTAATTATGATTCAAAAACAATCTTTCTTGATCCTGAAAAATCACCTTACGGGAAATAATAATGAAATTACGGAATAGATACACCCGAAAAAAATCAAGCATTCGGGCAGTCTGCCACTCGTGCAATCAAATCTCTCTTATCCTCTTCTGTTACAGTTAAAGAAAAGGATGTTGACAGGTACGGCCGAACGGTTGGAATTGTTTATTCAGCAGCAGGGACAAACATAAACCGAGAAATGGTTAAGAATGGCTACGCATGGGTGTATAAGAAATATTGCCGAGAATCTTTTTGTTATGATTGGCTTGATCTGGAAGATACCGCCCGTAATGAAATGCTAGGGCTTTGGAGTCAGAATGCAGTTCCTCCTTGGGAATACCGCAAAAGAAAGTCAACAAAATAGGGGAAATTATGGAAATAAAATCTACTTCCGAGGCCACCAGATTAATGACCGTAGCGTTCAAACTCTCGATGCACATGCTCGGAAAATCTGATCTACGGCGAGAGCAGATATATAATACGGCCAAAAAGCTTATATCTGCCGCTGAAAATTATATAAATAAACAAGCCGCTCAATATATAATTGCAACCAAATAGAGGAAAGTATGAAAATCTTTTCTTTGAATAAATTAAAAGATTATTGCACAGCTGAAAATTATATTTTGGGGTTGTTGTTCTTGATTATAATAGGTGGGGCGTGTGTTGCTACTTTCTTTTCACTTCAAATGATGGATCTTTTAGCTTTTGCAACCAAATAGGGGAGAGGGAAAATGGGGGAGATAACAAATAAAATTCATACAGCATATGATCGAGATAAACACGTTCATAAAAAAGAATCTTTGCTAGCATTTCTATTAATAATAAGAGAATGCCGTAAATATGGTTTTCCCTTCTATTGCTCTATTTTAGATCAAGGGGAAGATGTGGCGTTGATCTGGGCTGCAAAATTACTCATTAAAGTTGCTGAAACTTGGCCGACAGAAGATATCCCCGATGATTTTTCACTAAAAAAAGATACAAGTTTATTTAATGATGCAAGCAGTCTTATGGATTGCGCTTTGTTTGGATAAGAAATATTGCAACAGAATAGGGGAAAGGGGGAATGAAAAAAGAAGATACAACACAAGAAACTCGTTATCTCGCACAGCGGGTAATATGGCAATTATCACAGGAGACAAAACCGTTTGTTCGGGATTCTGCAAACTGTTTTCTACACGCAGAGAAAATTAAAACCATGGTTAATACTATTGAGTGGTTGAGTGCAATAGTTTGTGATGATTGGAGCGGAAAGGTCATGTTTAATCAAATATACGATGAAATAAACGATTATCCGACTTTGGCTTTTGGTGGAAACGTATTGTCCGAAAGTTGGAAAGCTTTTTGTCATGAAATTGCTGCTCGTACCGACAAACCAATCTATTACGGTAAAGAAGAAATTGCAGAAAATAAACAGCAAAAATTCGAGTCTTGGAAACATCTAAGTATACAGGAAACTAATTTCCTGTACCCTAAATTCAGGGGGCTTTTGAGTAGTCTTTTTTGTACTATTACAAATAAAAAACCAGTTTATATCATCAATGATACAGAGAAATCTGCAACCGAATAGGGGAATGAATGAAAGAGAAAGTTAGGAAGGATTATACTTTTGGAATTTTTATAAAAAAGTGGGGTTTTGTTCTGCTTGCCATACAATTCACTATGGCTGCTTTAGCATTCTCTTTTACGTCTATACCTCCTGAAAGCAATAAATTATTTGATTCATCATTCTTGATTATTTACGATTTTAATAATGGATATCGTTTTGCGTTTATTGCCTGTTTTTTTTGGGGGCTGGTTTTTTATTCAAAAATAAAAGCTTCTAAGCGTGAAACCAAATAGAGGAGAGTATGAAAGGATATGCTTATAGGCTAACTAATACAAAATCTGGTAGTGATAAATACGGGGTTTGTGAAGTTTGCTCAAAATCTGCGGATACTATTTTTCTTCTTACTCAGTCCAGACGATATAAAAAAAATGATGGTTCGATAGGAACAACTTACCATAATTGTTTTTCATTGTTTGGGCATAAAGAATGTTTAACGCCATTAACTGAAACCAAATAAGGGAGAAGATGAAAAGATATATTGATATTGTTCGTGAAAAAGAATTTCTTGCTGGTTGTGTTTTATGTGCTGCAAGTTTTCTAATAGGTGTATTTATGGCTTATGGAGTGCCAACCTTTTTTCCTATTTCATCCGGTGTAAATCCATTGTCTCTGGATACTATACAAGTAGTTATTGGTGCTGGAAAGATGGTTGGTATAGCCATAATGTTCATTTCTTTTAATGCGCCCTTATTTTTCCTGTTTAAAATTAAAAAAGAAAAGAATGAATCAGAATAGGGGAGAGGCATGGATATAGAAACTGAAACAACAAGGTATTTACTTCCGGTTATGGCTCCGGTGTTATCTTCCATCTTT
>JAUTBQ010122192.1:0-99775 GCA_032361185.1 Lepetodrilus ovalis | reverse complement strand
ATCGAAAGTTAGAGTGAAAATAAACGAAGTTTTTAATCTCAATATAAAAGCAAAATCGGTTTCAGGTTATGAGGCAAAAGGAGCGATTGGAAATGTCCAAGTCAATTTATTTTCAACAGCGAATAATGCGACAAACTTAGGTCGCTATAATTTTTTCAGTGCGAAATCTGGGACTTATACCTTTAATAACATAAGTTTAGGCAGATCGGGAATACAGTATTTAGTTCTTACAAGTGATGGAGGGGCACGAGATAGTGTTGAAATATTTGTTGAATTTCCTCCACCGAAAGTAGCCACAGTAAGTTTCTCCGAAAGAACGGTTAAATCGGGTGATACGATAGATGTGAAAGTTGAAATAAAAGATGCAAAGGGCAATTTACTAAATAATTTTGAAGGTGATATTACACTATCGAGCAGTGCAGGTTTTGTGTCTAATGATGGGATTATCCACTTTACAAAAGCGAATAAGGGTGTACGAAATGTATCCCTCGCATTTGAGAACTTGGGACAAAGTAGCCTAAACGCGAATTATGGAGCTGTTTCGCTTAACACGAATGCAAAAAGCATTCTCGTAACGCCGTATTCATTTGAACTGGAAGAACTCGGTAAAGTAACTCAAAAGACACCTTTTGATTTTACCGTAAAAGCAAAATCTGTTTCCGGTTTTGAGGCCGCTGGCGCGATAGGTGATGTTCAAGTTACGTTAAAAACAAGCGCCGCTAATACGAGTGAATTGGCTCGTTTTGACTTTTCTGGTTCGAGATCGGGAAGTTATACCTTTAGCGATTTGACGTTAAAAACACTTGGAGATCAATTTTTAATCCTTACAAGTAATTATAGAACGAGAGATAGTGTTGCTATACGTGTAGAATCCGCACCTTTGGATAGCTTAGAAGTGATTATTACCGAGTCTCGCATAAAATCGGGAGATTTTTTCGATATCAAAGTGATAGCGAGAGATAGAAGGGGTGATATTAAGGAAGATTTTGTGGGTGCTGTGCTTTTGTCTTCCCAAGCGTTTCTTTTTACACCTGTTGGACTAAAAGACAAGTGGATAACCATGTTTTCTGCAAGTGATAAGGGTCAGAAAACAGCTCGATTTCGGGTGGATCGCTTAGGCAAGACCACGATTTCGGCAAGTTATGCAAATGTTAGTGGAAAATCTAAGGAGCTCGTGATAACCCCACATTCATTCGCTTTGGAAGCAGTTGCTCAGGCGACAGCAAAACGCGCCTTTGACTTAACGGTAACGGCAAAATCATTTTCAGGTATAACAGCGGCGCAACGTATAAGCGGAGTAAATTTAGAATTTAGCTCAAATGATGCGAAAGCGGTTTTACCACCGAGTTATAATTTTGTTGATGTGGGAAGCCACATTTTTGTAAAAGGTGTCACGTTTAATACCGTCGGAGAAGGACAAACGATCGTTGTTCAAAGTAATGTGGGTACCCGAGATAGTCTTATCATACCGGTTAAGAAAGGAAAAGCGAGTGATCTAGGTTCGTTTAAAATGACTCTATCTAAAAAACAGCTTGTTTCTGGCGATACACTTGAACTTACAATAATAGCTATGGATGCCGTTGATAGAGAGAAGACGGATTTTACGGGAACAGTAATGTTAAACTCTGATGCCATGTTTGTAAAAGGGAAAACAGCAACCGACACAATGATGCTAACCATTTTGGCAAGCGACAAGGGGAAGAAAACAGTCAAATTTGTCCTGGATCGTGTAGGAGAAACAACGTTGAGAGCATCCACATCAACGGTGAGTAGCAGTGTAATGGGTATTCAAATAAGCCCAGTTTCATTTGACCTAACAATGGATAAAGATATTCAAGTTGATAAAGCAACAAACTTAACGGTCACAGCGAAATCCTTTTTGGGAGTTATAGCAACGAAAGCGATAAAGGGACTTGTATTGACATTTGAATCAAGTGATAAAGGGGCGAAAATACCAAGTGCTTATGACTTTTCAAATGATAAGGGAATGCACGTGTTTGAAGATGGTGTGATTTTTACAGGGTTCGGAGAACAGAAGATAATCGTATCAAGTAACTATGGAAGCCGAGATACAATAGAAGTCTTTGTCAAGAGTTTAGATTTAACTTCACTTAGCATATCCATAAATCGTAATCGGGTCAAATCAGGAAAAGATACGATAGAACTGACGATTATAGCGAAAAATAAAAAAGGTGAAAAGAAGGAAGATTTTGAAGGTGAAGTCAGTTTAACTTCCGATGCGATGATAAATGTGGAAAGCCGAAAGGTGGTTTTTTCAGTAAGTGATAAAGGCGAGAAAAAAGTTAAAATCACGCTTGATCGCTTAGGTAAAACAACGGTAACGGGAACTTCTGGGAAAATAACGGTAAAATCTGAAGATATTGTGGTTACACCGTATCGTTTTAAATTAGAACTCGGTTCAAATGTTGTGGCGATGGAGGCTGTTGATTTAACAGTAGCAGCGTATTCATATCTTGGTGCTCTCGCCGAGGAAAGCATCGAAAATATTATATTGACTATATCCGCAAGCGATGCAAAGACGATTGTACCAGCACCATATGATTTTTCAACTACTGTGGGGACATACACCTACAAAAAAGGCGTTACTTTTAATACAGCGGGAAAGCAATATCTGATTGTAGAGAGCACTGTGTCCACCCGAGATAGTATTGAGATTTTTGTAGGAACGGCTCCCTTAGATATGTTTGAATTAACTTTGGACAAAATTCGAGTAAAGTCGGGAGATTCTTTCAAACTGACCGTTGTTGCGAAGGATGCTACGGGTGAAGTCAAAACGGATTTTACGGGTAACGTAAAAGTAAATTCAAAAGGGGTATTTCTAGATGCTGGTGTAAATATAGTCGAAAATATAAATATATCCTTTTTAGGAAGTGAAAAAGGTCAGAAAACCGTTCAACTTCGTTTGGATCGTCTAGGAAAGACACAAATTTTGGCAACTTACGGGAAAGTTACTGGCAAATCCGAAGACATTGTGGTCACACCGTATTCATTTAGCTTGACCGCAATTGATACAGCGACACAGGGACGAGCGTTTAACTTAACGGTTAAGGCAAAATCAATTTTGGGTATAATCGCAATTGAAAGTATAACTGGTATAAGTCTAGAATTTAGCTCAAATGATACGAAAGCCGTTTTACCGGCGACTTATAATTTTACTGATGCGGGAAGTCATATTTTTCTAAATGATATTACCTTTAATACACTTGGCGAGCAGAAAGTAATTGTTCAAAGTAGTGTGGGAACACGAGATAGTCTCATCATAATGGTTCGAGAAAGTAGAATAGGTGATTTAGTAGCGTTTGATATGGCACTAAACAAAAAACAGGTCCGTTCAGGCGATACCCTTGAACTTATCATAATAGCTATGGAAATGTCGAAGAAGCTAAAGGAAAATTTTACAGGAGTGGTTACATTAAGTTCCGATGCCATGTTTGTTAAAGGAAAGACAACAGCGAACAAAAATATGACGCTGACCTTTTTGGCAAGTGACAAAGGCAAGAAAACAATTAAATTTGTTCTTGATCGCGTGGGAGAAACAACATTGAGAGCGTCAACGTCAACGGTGAGTAACAGCGTAACGGGTGTCCTCATAAGTCCGGCTTCATTTGATTTAAAAATGGATGATTTTATTCAAGTAGATAAAGCAATAAATTTAATTGTTACAGCAAAATCATTTTTGGGAATTGTAGCAAGAAAAGTGATTAATGGACTTGTATTAACATTTGAATCAAGTGATAAAAATGCAACTGTACCGTCTATTTATGATTTTTCGAAGGATGTGGGAGAACACTTGTTTGAAAACGGAGTGACTTTTACCGCATTCGGAGAACAGAGAATAATCGTAACAAGTAACTATGGAAACCGTGATACGATTAACGTTTTTGTAAAAAGCCGTGATTTAGCCTCATTTAGCATGTTCATGAATCGGAATCGAGTAAAATCTGGGAAAGACACAATTGAACTAACGTTAACTGCGAAAGATACAAAAGGAGTGAACAAAGAAGATTTTGAGGGTAAAATTAGTTTAAACTCTGATGCAGTGATGATAGGAGTAAGTCAAGAAGTTGTTTTTTCAGCAAGTGATAAGGGCATGAAAAAAGTTAAATTTGTACTCGATCGTCTAGGTAAAACAAATGTAACAGGAACATTTGGAAAAATAGTGGTAAAGTCAGAAGAAATTGTGGTAACACCGTATCGTTTTAACTTAAAATTAGCTTCGAAACCTAGGGTAACAGTTCCTGTAGATTTAATGGTAACCGCACTTTCTTTTTCAAATATTCCTGCTCAAGAAAGTATAGAAGGTATCGAATTGACTGTATCATCAAGTGATGCGGGAACGCTTGTACCGGCACCATATGATTTTTCAGATGATATTGGAGATCATAACTATCAAGACGGGGTAACCTTTAATACAGTCGGCAAACAATACTTGTTTCTAGAAAGTAATGCCGATACCCGAGATACGCTTGAAGTGGATGTCGCTTCAGCACCGCTAGCGGAACTTGTTTTATCTATAGGGAAAGTTCGAGTAAAATCTGGAGATTTATTCAAGATAGTCGTCACGGCGAAAGGTGCTACGGGTGGAATCAAAACGGATTTTGAGGGCGAAATTAATTTAAACTCAAAAGCGATGTTTTATGAAAAAGGGGAAGTACCGAAAGAAAATATGCTATTTACTTTTGAGCTAAATGATAAGGGTGTGAAAACATTCCAAATAAGCTTGGACCGCTTAGGGAAAACTGATATTTTTGCAACTTTTGGAAAAGTTAGCGGGAAAATTGGAAATATTGTCGTAACGCCGTATTTGTTTAGCTTGACTGGAGTCAATGTAGCCATCAAAGATCACCCTTTTGATTTAACGGTTTCGGCAAAGTCGGTTTCAGGTTTGGGAACATCGGAAAGCATGAGTGGAATAAGTCTAGAATTTAGCTCAAAAGATGTGGCTTCAATCCTTCCGCCGACCCATATTTTTACCGATGCTGGTACGCATATCTTTGTAAAAGGAGTTATCTTCAAAACGATAGGTCTTCAAACGATAGTTGTTCAAAGTAATGCGAACACCCGAGATAGTCTTGTCATACCGGTTCGAGAAGGGAAAATGGGTGATTTAACCGAATTTAAAATGACGTTAGATAAGAAAGAAGTCCGCTCCGGTGATACGCTCAGCCTCAAGATAATAGCGATGGAAGCATTGAACAAGGTAAAGAAAAATTTTACAGGAACGGTACTGCTAAACTCCGATGGTTTTTTTGCAAAAGGAAATAAGGCCAATAAAAATATGATTCTGACCTTTTTGGCAATGGACACGGGTAAGAAAACAATCAAATTTGTACTTGATCGTTTAGGTGAAACGAATCTAACGGCATCAACATCATCGGTAAATGCGAGTATAACGAATATATTGATAACGCCAGCCTCGTTTGATTTAAAAATGAATGATGTGATTCGAGTGAATGAGCCAACGGATTTAACCGTTACGGCGAAATCCTTTTTGGGAGTTCCAGCAACGAAAGCGATAAATAGACTTGTATTGACGTTTGAATCAAGTGATAAAGCGGCGAAAATACCAAGCGCTTACGATTTTTCAAACGACAAAGGAAGCCATGTCTTTAAAGATGGTGTGATGTTCCAAAATTCAGGAAAACAGAAGGTATTTGTGACCAGTAATTATGGAACGAAAGATAGTCTTAACGTATTTGTAGAAAAAGCAAAAAGTGTGTTGACGGTGGGCCTTGGAGCGAATTTACCGAAAGCAGCAAAAGTCGAAAATGATGTTGCTTTTCAAGGAGTCTATCAGTTTAATCTGACTGCAAATAACGCCGGAACGATTCGCTTTAATAAGATTGATTTCTATAATAAAGGCGATTTAAAATTTTCAGAGACAGTGAAAGAGGCGATACTCATTAATGATGCCAATGGAAATGGTAAAAGTGATGCAAATGAGGATACCTTGAGTCGTACGAAAGCTTTTACAGCAAATAAAATCCGCTTTAGTGAAACGCTTTTAGATACGGTAAAAGCCAATGAAAGCAAAAATTATCTTGTTTTATTGACGTTAAATGGGAAGGCTTCGCCTAAAAAGAAAATTCAACTCGAATTAGCCGAAAACAGTATTTCCATACTATCTTTACAAGGTAAGAAAGCACGAGTCGTTTACAAAACAACGATTTTACGAGGAAATGTCTTTACAATTGAGGATTTATCGAAAATACCGTTAACAATTTCGAAATTTGAGCAAGATGATTTACGAGAAGATGGAATCAAGGTAAACTTAGTAACGACATCAGAACCGACAAAATCCCGTTTGTATGTGTTGAGGGAAAATATAAAAAGCGGGAAAGTAGATACAGTGAGGCGAATAACTTTAGGTGAATCAGGAAACCGTAATGGGGCCGATCACAGTTTTGTTGATAAAGCCGCCGAAGAAGGAGTCGAATACAGTTATTTTCTTGAGGAACACACGGATAAAGGCAAAATTCGTCGTCTTGAGATGAAATTTTCAACGAACTCAACAGGAAAACAGGTCATTGAGAATGCTTTTCCAAATCCATTTAATCCGAGTGTAAGTGTAAGAGTAAATGTAAATACAAAATCAAACGTAACATATGCGATTTACAACATAGCGGGTCAGTTAATCAAATCAGAGATCTTAGAAATGTCTGTATCAAGCTTAATAAAATGGGACGGAAAAAACGAGCTTGGAAATACGGTATCAAGTGGCATCTATTTTATAAGGGTAGAAGTCAAAGCGGTGAATAAAAAAGTGGACGAGAATCGAGTTCAAAGAATCGTTTTACTAAAATAGAAATAACGCTATTTAGCAAATTTATCCTTATACCCCCCCAAGTGAAGCCATCGAAAGATGGCTTTTATTGCTTTCTTGACTTCGCACATTTTAGAAATTAAAACGTTGTTACTGCCCGCTTTGCGGGCTTTAACGACGAACTAAAGTGTTCAAGTTTTGTGTGCCCGCAAGCGGTCACTAACAAAACGTTGAAACCCCATCTCCTACGGGGGAACTACGCCTTCGTTTTTTCAATATCGAAAGCAACGTTTTCTTCTTGTTGAAGACTCTGGTGGTGCTTAACTTCGCCGATACACATCGTGTTTTAGTTTTCAGAAGGCGGCGCTACATTATATTATTTTGCATGGAGTTGTTTATATCTTTTATATGATATAATTGAAGTATTTTATGAGTATCTTCTGAATTATAGAAGGTAAAGCATAACGTTTATTTGTTGACATATCCTTTAGTATAGATGTCTTTTCGCCTTAGAAACACGGTGTAAAAATACATAACTTTTCAAGAAAACCGAGTATCATATAAAAATTATGGAACGATGCAATAAAGTATCTTATACAGTGTTATTTTTCAAATGTTTATGATTTTTGCATAAATTTTAATATGAGTGGCGTTTCTAATGATAACTGATATCAACAAACTTACCATAACGTAATTGTAAAATTTTTGTACCTGAATTAACACGTTCTTTGTGGTCAAAGTCAATTTGCCCGCCAATAACTTTCAAATTGACTTCATTGGACAAATATCTTTGTACACTTTCACGACTATTTTGCTTTTTTTGGAGCGATTCAAAAAGAAAATATGCCGTACGATAGCCGACATAATCATATTGCTCAGGACTTGTTCTTTGCAACATTCGATAATCATTAATAAAGTTTCGTGTTTCCGATTTTAATGGGTCAATATAAAATGATTTAAACACGTAAAGACTATCAAAAGCACGCGCCATATTCGGGTTCGAAAAAACCTTCAGGTTATACCACTCTTCTGTACCTAAAACTTTTGTTTTAAAGACATTTGTAGCATAATAGCGGGCAATATTGTCAACAATATTCGCGTTGTCATCCTCTGAAATGGGCATAAAGATTGCGTCAATTGAAGTTACCTTAATACGCGAAGAATCCACTTCTTGCCCTGTTTTTAAATAAGTCTCCCGTGCTCTTTTCATTCGAAGAGAGTAGAGTGAGTCAAGAACATGTGAAGGGATTGTCGGATCGACCATCTCAAGAGAATCACGAAAGGTTTTTTTAATCCCAGATGAATGAATCAAACGAAACTGATCCCTAAGATTTAACGTTTTTTGGTTCTCCAGATATATCTGATGTGATACGATTTCCCCACCTAATCTCTCAATCGTTTCAATAAAACCTTTACCCATATTTGCACTTCGCCCAGATTCACCTGAGAGGACAGCAAAACTACGTTTTTTTAATACTTCAAAGGCATATTCTGCAATATACTTTCCAATAGTTTTATTATCTGCTTTTAGTTGATAAAACCATTTGGATAAATCAACAAGACCATTTTCAGAAGCTGTCGGGCTTAAAACGGGTATTTCATATTGCTTTGAAAGTAAAGCAACCGATGCGGCTTGATCCGAATTTAACGGTCCAATAATTGATACAATTGAGTGATCATCAACAAGTCGCTCTGCTGCTCGGATTGCTGACAATACTGTTGATCCACAATCTTCTTTCTTTAATGAAATATCAATTCCTAATTTACTTTCGGTTTTTTTTAAGGCATATTCAATACCATTCAAAATTCGCTTTGAAGTTTCAGGATATTCATTAAATGGTAGCAATATGCCAATAAAAACCTTGTTCGAAATCTTACCATTTAACCTGTTCACACGTTTATTCGCTATTTTAACATAGAGACTATTTGGAAAATTTTTGGTAAATTCGGTTAAAATGGATCGAGCGTTGCTATAATGTTTATTTTTTTCTTCAAGTTCAGCTGCTTTTATACTGAGGAGTGCTTGCGCTCTCTCTCCTTTGATATTTTTTTGATATTCTCGAATATCATGTAAGTTTGATACTTTCTCAAAGGCTTCATTAATAAGCGAATGTGTTTTTCGAGTAAGTTTATTATCATTTGTTTCATTTAAGGCTAATAAGCAAAATTCAATTGCCTTTTTATACAATTTCTGCTGAAAAAGAGATTTACTATAAATGTAATAACAATCATCCAAGAAATCTTTTTTAGGGTTAGTAAGCATATAATCTGAGTAGATTTTTTTTACATTTTGATACTGCTTCTGAGCATAGTAAGTCATCATCAGCATTGTATATGCGTAATCTTTATCCGAATTTTTTAGTTGAGATTGAAATAGTTTTCCAGCATCTCCATACTGTTTTTTCTGGTAAAGTAATATTCCTCGTTTTATTTCATCATTTTGTCCAAATGAGATAAAAACAATATTGATAAAAATTAAAAATTTCATCTAAATGACCTATTCAACAGTTACACTTTTTGCTAAATTACGGGGTTGATCTACGTTACATCCTCGTTCTACAGCTACATAATAACTGAGTAACTGAAGCGGTATAATCGACAGTATCGGTACTAATTGTTCAAGTGTTTTAGGAATATAGATAACATGATCCGATAGTTGTTTTACTTTTTTATTTCCTTCGGTTGCCACAATAATAATTTGACCTTTTCTTGCACGTACTGCTTCAATATTACTAACTACTTTTTCGAAAATTGAATCTGCTGTGGCAATGCAAACTACAGGCATATTTTCGTCAATTAAGGCAATTGGGCCGTGTTTCATTTCAGCAGCCGGATAGCCTTCTGCGTGAATATAGGAAATTTCTTTTAATTTTAAAGCACCTTCTAAGGCGATGGGAAAATTATAACCCCTCCCCAAGTACAGTGCATTTTGCGATTTTTCAAAAAGCTTTGCAATCAATTTTATCTTATCTGCTTGGTCTAGTATACTTTGAACCTGATCCGGTAACGCTTTTAATGCTTTTACAAGCTTAATACCATTTGAATTACTCATGTTTAGTTTTCTTGCTATCATTAAGCTCATCAGAATAAAAATGGTTACCTGTGCTGTAAAAACTTTAGTTGACGCTACTCCAATTTCGGGTCCTGCATGGATGTAAATACCCGCATCGGTTTCGCGTGAAATTGACGAGCCAACTACATTACATATTCCAATAACAATTGCCCCCTTAAGTTTAGCCTCTCGCAAAGAGGCTAACGTATCAGCTGTTTCACCAGACTGTGACACGACAATAAGAACATCACCTTTCTGAATTACTGGATCACGATAACGAAATTCGGAAGCATATTCAACTTCAACGGGAATACGGCATAATTCTTCTATTAAGTATTCACCTATTAATGATGCATGCCACGATGTACCACATGATGTAATAATTATGCGTTTTGCATTTACTAAATCATCCATCACTTTTTGAAGGCCTCCTAGAACGCTACATCCTTGATCTTCTATAAGACGCCCTCGCATTGTTTCTTGAATTGATTTAGGTTGTTCAAAGATTTCTTTTAGCATGAAATGATCAAAACCACTTTTTTCTATTTCCGCAATGTTAAAAGTTACTTCTTGAATTTTAGGTGAAACTTTTAAATTTTTTATCGTTTTTATTTTGTATCCATTTCGTGACAAAATAGCTATTTCTTCATCTTCGAGATAAATAACTTGACGCGTTGAATCAATTATTGCTACCGCATCGGATGCAATAAAGTATTCACGATCCCCAATTCCTATTATTAGGGGACTTCCCATACGAGCGGCAATCATTATATTTGGATTATTATTATCTAAAACAGCTAGCCCATAAGCTCCAACAACTTGAGACAAGGCTTGACGAACCGCTTTATCTAAATCTTTGTGATCGGTGTAAAAATAGTCAATAAGTGATGCTAGAACTTCTGTGTCGGTCTCAGATTTAAATTTATAGTGTCGTTTTGCTAAGAATTCACGTATCTCGGAATAATTTTCAATAATACCGTTATGTACTAAAGTGACATTATTATTAAAACTCGTATGCGGATGTGCATTAACTTGATTTGGCTCTCCATGCGTTGCCCATCTGGTGTGTCCAATTCCACAAGTCCCATCCAGAGAAAAATCACCCGTCTTTTTCTCCATTTCAACAATCTTTCCTTTTTCTTTTACAGTTATAACATTATTGTCCTGATGGATAGCAACACCGGCTGAATCATAGCCTCGATATTCCAAACGCTTTAAACCTCTTAGAATAAGATCAAGTGATGAATTTTTTCCAATATATCCAACAATTCCGCACATATTTTCATTCCCATTCTATTGTGGCAGGTGGCTTTGAGCTAATATCGTAAACAACTCTATTAATTCCATTTACGTTGTTTATGATACGATTAGAAATTTGTCTTAACAAGTTATAAGGCATTTCATACCAATCGGCAGTCATTCCGTCATTGGATGTGACTGCGCGAATGGCGCACGTGTTTTCATACGTTCGCCCATCACCCATAACACCAACCGATTTTGTTGATAGTAACACACAAAATGCTTGCCAAATTTTATCATATTCTTCTGACTTTTTCAATTCGTCTAGATAAATGGCATCCGCTTTTTGAAGTGTCTTTACTTTTTCAGCCGTTACATTACCCATAATTCTTATCGCCAAACCTGGGCCAGGAAAAGGATGGCGATCAATAAAATGGGCAGGCAAAGCCAACAAGCGACCTGCTTCACGTACTTCGTCTTTAAATAACTCTCGTAGTGGCTCAACAAGTTTAAAATTAAGTTTCTCTGGTAAGGCACCCACATTGTGATGTGATTTTATGGTAACTGAGCTGTTTCCATGAACACTAATAGATTCAATAACATCTGGATATAATGTCCCTTGTGCTAAAAAATTAAATTCACCTAGTTTTTTTGCACACTTTTCAAAAATATCAATAAACAAAGTACCTATAATTTTTCGCTTTTTTTCTGGATCTTTAACGCCCTTTAATTTTAATAAAAATAATTCCGATGCGTCTTCCACATGGAGTTTTAAATTTGGATATTCTTTGCGAAATGCTGTTTCAACTTCTTGACACTCATTTTTTCGAAGCAATCCTGTATCAACAAAAACACATTGCAATCGTTCACCAACAGCACGATGAAGTAAGGCAGCCGTTACTGACGAATCAACCCCGCCGGAAAGCCCGCATAAAACGGATGCATCTTTTACATTATATTTAATTTTTTGTATCGCACGCTCAACAAACGCATTGGAACTCCAATTTGTTTTTAATTTGCAAATGTTGACTAAAAAATTATTTATAATTTTCCTTCCGTATTCTGTGTGTGTTGCTTCAGGGTGAAATTGAACACCGTAAATTTGCTTAGCTTCATTTGCAATCGCCGCAAATTTTGTTGTCTCTGTGGACGCCAAAGCGCTAAAATGTTTTGGCAACGAGACGACTTTGTCCCCATGGCTCATCCATACAACAGAGTTTTCTTTTACTTGTGAAAAAAGAGCACTTTTCATATTCAAGTGAATATGAGCCCGCCCATATTCTTGCGATTCAGTCGCCTCAACCTTTCCACCGAGATGATGACAAATAAGTTGTAATCCATAACAAATGCCAAAAATTGGTTTTCCTATACTAAAAATTTCATTTGAAATTTGCGGTGAATTTTTTTCCTTAACACTAGCAGGTCCACCTGATAATATAAATGCTTTTACATTATCTGTGTTAAACTCATTGATCGGGTATCTATATGATACTATTTCTGAATAAAATCCTAATTCACGAGTGCTACGTGCTATAAGTTGAGTCAGTTGCGAACCGAAATCAATAATAACAATTTTATTCAAATCATAGTCCTCTTTTAAAAGAAACTACACTTTTTGACGATTAAAGTAGTTAATTTCTTAGGGATAAATTTATTTTTAAACGTGATGCGTAATTAACAAATTTTTCATTCGAATTTCTAACTTTATTTATTCAAAGATTAACAATTTTTTTATATTTCTAACGAATGCTTTTACATCTTCCTGATTCCGCACTTTGTAGGCATAGGATGTTGGTAAACACTGCGCTACTATTTTTTTGTACTACGTTTATATGGTCTAAGTCATAATGTTTTTTATATCATAATTGAAATTTTTATTGGCATCTTTCTGAATTATAGAGGTAATGCATAGAGTTTATTCGTTCACATATCCTTTATAGGGTTCTTTGATTTTAATTTATCAATTTTCGCTCAAAAATGCCGAATTATTTTATTAACAACACGATAAAAATCAAATCAAAACGATATTGGTTGTTCTTCAAATAATTATGATGCTTAGGATTTAATCTGCTAAGTCAGGTGAGCATTCAAACTTGCAATAGAGATTTTAATACTATTTTTAGAATCGACTATTTGGTCTTATTCACTCTTTGGGCAATTTTTAACTAAAGCTGATTTTTATCTGTTCCGATAGTATGTTAACGTCTGCTTTACAGGCTTTAGTGGCGAACTAAAGCGTTTAAGTTTTGTGTGCCTGCAAGCGGTCACTAACAAAATGGTGAGATCCATCTTCTGCGGAAACTCGCCTTCGTTTTCAACATCGAAAATATCGTTTTCTCTTGTCGAAGACTCGGAGGCACTTAGTTTCGCCGTTCTTTTCAATATCCCTACCTTGAGATCTCATTCTTATAAAATTTGTATTGGTCTTGAAAATAGGGGAAACGCCCAGTTACGGTATGTTCGGCAAAAAGTTGCACTCTATAAATTTATAAATTTATAAATTTAAATCTGCTAAATTTTTATTTTCCTTTTAACTTTAAATAAAGAAGTGAATGAAATTTCTGAATTCATAAAAACATTTGATCCTCTACCTAATCTAATTTGCTAGATTGTATGGAAGCTCTGATATGCTATAATAAGCTTGTTAATTTTATTACTTTATACAAAAGTAAAGATAGCAGAGTGCGACATATGAAGGACAAGTGTTTCTAAAGGGAGATATATGAACGTTATTCATGATCCAAAAAAATCGGAAACGATACTCTCGGCTATTTGCATCAGTGAAATTAATTCTCTAAGCGCTTATCATTTTTCCAAACAATTCAATTACTCTTTTTTAATTTGACGAAGCAGAAACAAGAGTAAATATTTTCATAACCCATATCACAATATTTCATTTTAGAATTTTTTAACGAAGGCTATTGTCGGCTTCGAAAAGAATCTTAATTTCGTGGCATCTTTTTTGTATCGGGTCTCGGAACGTTAACTAAATACTTTAAGGAGGGTGTTTTATGATTTTAAGAAAATTGGTTTTCACTCTTATTTTCTTTGCTTTTTTAGTAGGACAGAGTGATATCAAGGGTAAGGTTGTTGACAAAGAAAACAACCAGCCAATTGTGAGCGCAAACGTTTTCTTACGTGGCTCAACAGTCGGAAGTTATACCGATTTAGAAGGTAATTTTTCCTTTGCATCACCACCGGGACAAAAAACAGCAAAACTCATTGTCTCTTATGTGGGGTACAAGGAGTTCTCAAAAAAAATTGACTTGACTCAAGATCAAAATTTAACGGTTGAATTGAGGGTTGATATTTTTGGCTCTGAAGAAATTGTTGTTGTTGGTGCAGGCTCACGGACATCAAAAGCAAAAGCACCTGTATCAGTGACACGAATTAAAGCAGAAGAGATTACTAAAGAAAAGTCTTATACGAGTGTTGCACAATTGATTTCAGGACGTGTAGCGGGTGTAAATATCCAATCTTCGGGTGGAAATGTTGGATCGGGTGTTCGTTTTAATATTCGTGCCGGCGCAAATTTTTCAGGTGGGCGACCTTTGGTAATCATAGATGGCATTAAATATACAGATGAAGAGTATAATCCAAGTCTGGGTGGTGCCCGAATTACATCCCTAAATGGTATTAACCCTAGCGATATTGAATCCATCGAAATTATTAAAGGTGCTGCAGGCGGTGCAACTTATGGACCAGATGCAGCGTCGGGTGTGATTATTATCAAAACAAAAAATGGACAAATTGGTACAGAATCCTTATCAATGAATATCAAAAGAACGTCTGGTTCTTCCGTACAAGCACAAAAATACACGGAAGACGATATTGTCTCTTGGAAAGAAGCGAACAAAATTTATGAACGTGGATCTTATGATGAAATAATTGTTTCTTTAAAGGGTAGCGGTGCAAAACATGGGTTTTATGTGAGTGTTACTGATCGTGAAAATAATGGTACAATGTTAAAGAATGTTTCCGAATTTCAAAGTATGCGTGGTAATTTTCGAGGGAATGTAACGGAAAAACTTAATGTAACTGCTAAGGTTGATTATAATCTTGAAAAGCTTGGCTCCGTTCAAAATGATAACAATGTACAAGGTTGGATAATAAATACCGTGCTTTTACCAACTGCTTTCCATTGGAATAGCTATGAGCAAATTGTAAATAATCGAACAACTTCAAACACCGAGCGTTTTACAGGGTCTTTAAGTTTAGCTTATCAATTAAATAATTACCTGGAACTTTCTTCTATTGTAGGAATTGATTCTCGTTCGTTAAATTCGAAATTTGTTAAGCCCTATGGAATTAATTACGGTGGTGTGGCAAAAGACAAGGGAACAATTCGCATTTTTAATTTAGATAACAGACAATACACATTAGATTTTAAGATTGTTTCTGAATATGAAGTGAACGATATTCAAATGCGTTCAATGGTTTTAACACAGTATGCCGATCGATTGCGAAAATGGTATAGTGCTGGGAGAAATACATTCCCAACATACCTTGTTGAAAACGTTGGTTCGGGTAAAAATAAAACATTCGCAAATGATTACATTTCAGATTACCGTACATTTGGTTTTTTATTTGAACAACAATTTACCTATGACGACAAGTTTTTTCTAACGGCTTCGTTACGAAACGATCGCTCAAGTGTTTATGAAGATATTGCAACCATTTCCTACCCGGCAATTCGTATGGCATACCGTTTAGATAAAGAGGATGTTTTACCTGATATGTTTGGTCTATTTAAAATTCGCTCTGCATTTGGGCAATCCGGTAAGCTACCAAGTTATACAAGTGTAAAATCTTTATACGCTATTACCACGAGTGCCATAGGTGGTGGAACACAACTCAACAACCTTGGAGATCCAAATTTAAAACCAGAGGTTACATCCGAATATGAATTTGGTGTTGAGATGGAACTTTTTAATACTATTTCAATTGAAATGAACTACATACATGCATCTTCCAAAGATGCCATTGTAAATAAACCGGTGTCATATAGTTTGGGTACAAGAGGCAGTAAACCTGAAAATATTGGCCAGCTTAAAACCAACACTTTTGAAGCACTGATTTCAGTAAATCCAATTAAATCAGAAGACTTTGATCTCAACCTCTCTACAACATTTACTTATCAGCAAAATAAAGTAACTAATTATGGTGGTGAAGAATCTTATGGGTCGTGGTCACTGAACGTTCTTAAAGAGGGTTTACCAAAATCTGCCTTCTACGGACATCGCACATTAGGAGCCAAGTTTAAAAAAGATGGTTCATGGTCATGGGAGAATGGAGGGTTACTAAAAACAAAGGAGAAAGTTCATTTTGGTAATCCGTATCCAGATATGTTTGGAGCAATTAATTTAAACGCAACAATCTTTAAAAATATCACTGTTTCAGCTCAATGTACTTACGCTATAAACCAAATGATGTATAATGGTGCTAGTAAGTTTCAAAGAAAATTCGGAAACAGTGTTAAAGTGAACAAGATGAAAACTGAATTTAAAAAATTATCCCCAACAGATGTCGGTTATAAAGAATTAGCAAATAGGTTAGCAAAATTCTCTTCACGTAATGGGTTTAATATGGTTGAAGATGCAGATTATTTTAAATTAAAAGAAATTAGTATCGGTTATAATTTTTCTGAAATATTAAAAAAGCATAATATTTTACAGTATATTAAAGGTTTTAGTGTTTCTTTTTCTGCTCGAAATCTTTGGATTTCAACACCATATAGTGGTGGCGATCCTGAAAATAACTATGGAAGCACACAATCTACAATTACAGCTGGATTGAGCTTTGCAACTTTACCTGAAGCAAGAAGCTATCATTTATCCTTTAACTTATCATTATAAATTGGAGTACCCTTTTAATGAAATCATTTTATATTACGATACTTACAATTTTATTCTTCTCGTGTGATTACCAACTTGAAAATGTACAATCCCGAGAAGATGTTATTAAATCGTCACAACTCTCTGATTTACAGGCTTTAGGTGCTGTAAAAAAAGGAGTTGTTGAAAATGGACCTGTCGTTACAGGTGCAATTATCCATTGGCTAGCTTACGTTGATGATGCGGGATATTTGAGTTCAGGTTTTTCTGATGAACTATTCTTTGATAAATCAAGGAAAAATTCTGCTGCAACTTACCCCACTTTTTCAGAAATTGATCAAGGACGTATTCTGATCACCAATACAAGTGTTGCAACTTTTTTTATTCGTATGAGTCGTGGCATTGGTTCCGCTGAGGAACTTTTTAAACGAATTAATGCACTAAAAGCTGATCTTTCTGATAAAAATACGAAGCTTGTCATTGATAATGCTAAATATTATGCCAATTTCTTAAAAGCTTTTGGAATCTATACAAATGCAACAATGTTTAGTATAGACGAAACTTCAGGGAAAGGAGTTATTTTAGAAAGTACTCTCCAATCAAATTCTGATATGATGGCTCAGTCAGTTGAGCTTTTTAAAGAGGCGTTACGATATACAAAAGATGCGAATAAAATCGCTTCAGTGAATACATTAATTGCTCGTGTTTACCTGTCCCAAAAAGATTACACTAATGCAGCAGTATATGCAACACTCGGGTTAAAAAAAGGGAATGCTGGACTCATTGCAGAATATGAAGCAGATACGGATACTGAAAATTCATGGTACTTTGGAGCCGGTGCGGGGCGCCCACAATGGACTGTCTCTTCTTACTTAGTAAACGCTTCTACAAAAGAAGACTCATTAAGAATTCCTATTGCTGGCGCTGTTTATCAAGGAAAAGCCCT
This sequence comes from Lepetodrilus ovalis, assembly GCA_032361185.1. Lineage (NCBI taxonomy): Eukaryota > Metazoa > Mollusca > Gastropoda > Lepetellida > Lepetodrilidae > Lepetodrilus > Lepetodrilus ovalis. Next base: position 81,920 of record JAUTBQ010122192.1, on the reverse strand, counting down.
TCCCGGATTTTTTATGCAATCTAAATACTTAGAAAAAGGAGATAATTTTCCTGTCGCAACTTGGCAAGAAAATGAATTAATGCTTGCAGAACTAAGTGTTCGTAATTCGAATACTTCTGATGCATTGCAGCGTCTGAATAAGTTACGTAAGGAGTATGGTTTAGCCAATTTAACAAGCGTTGACCTTTCTGTAATTGAAGATGAACGTCGTAAGGAACTTGCATTTACGGGTCTTCGTTTTATGGATCAAAAGCGCTTTGGAACAACAGCACTTCCTGGCGAATGGAGATTTCTTCCTATTCCTGAAGCAGAACGAAACTCTAACCCTAACCTATAAATATCACATATGGGGGGTGTTAAATTCCCTATAATTATTGAGGAAATCATGAAAAAAATCAGTTATTTTTTAATTTGTTTAACAATCTTTTTTGCTCAAAACCTAAAAATTGGTCTCAAGACTGGTTTAAATCTATCTAATTCAATTCAGAATGAAAAGACATATACTGAGCCAGAAAATAAAATTTCAGGCTCCTTTGGTGCAATTGTATCCTACCGGATTTCTGAATCACATACGGTAACCACATTTTTTACTACGGATCTAATTAGTTTTAGTCATTATGTAAATGATCCGAAAGATACGAAGCATACACTTGTTACAAATTATAATTATTTTACAATAACACCTCGTTTCGACTATATACAAGAAAACAAATTGAATATTAGCTTCGGTCCATACTTTTCTTTCAATTTAAGTTCAGATTACCAGAAAATTGCTCAAAGAACGAATACTATTGATGGTAAAGAAGTAAAGGAGTATTTTGTTGAAACAGCCAACTTAGATGATGGCGCTAATATGATGCCCAAAACAAAGAGCTTTGTTTATGGTTTATCTATAGCTATAAGTTATCCTATTGAAGTCTCAAATTTCACAGTAATTGCTGGTTTTGATTACAACCATGCTTTTTCTGATGCGTATGCTAAACCAAACAAGTACACTGGAAATATTAAAGATCAATTTAAAAGTCGTTTAAAATCGGTTCAATTCAATATTTCTGTTTTATTTGATTTATAGTCGAAACAATAATGAAGGTGTTTAATTAAACACCTTCATTGCCAGCCTTTTTATACTTGTTTCTAGTATAAATATGATAGTTCGTACTTCTTCTTACCTGACTTCGTACATTTTAGGACTTAAGATGTTGATACACATAGATCATCATTTTTCTCAGACGCTACTTTATATTATTTTGTATCTCGCTAAATCTCATACACTATAAAGTCATAAAGCAGATAGCGATATGTGTTTTAATTCATTTGCCTGTCAATGATAAATCGGTCGAATTTTTATATCCAGTTGCTAATTCTAAAAGCCTCTTCTAGATATAAGAATTCTCCATAATGTGTAATGATTTGGTAAATCACTAAGGTTTTGATATTGTTTTTATAAAGCATATCATTTAGTAACAAAAATATGGTAAAATATGAAAAATCAACACCATGCTATTGCGTGAAAATATTATTATGAAAGCGGTATATTATAGAGATGCTGAATGAGCAACTAAAAACTATATCACAAATGAATATATGATATACAGAAGTAATATGGGTTTCTTTAATAATATTTTGGCTGAGTTTATGCTCCCCCAAATTCTTCCAAACTAAAAAACCACCATGTAAAAGAATTTCTTGAAACAAACTATCTTTGAGGAAAGGTTCAAGAAATAATATGGAATATACCAAGACCAATCAACTCTCTTTAATTGATTAACTTATCCCGAACTCAGGTTAAATAAAAACTAGACCCATTACCGAAATAATAATACAATAATAACCAAAAAACTCAAATTTACCTTTTCGAACAAAAGCCATCACGAGTTTAATTGCGATATATCCGGAAATAGCAGCGGTAAGCGTTGCCAAAGAGTAGTTAAGAATTTGTTTTGCTACTAAGTCAGTGGTGAGCAAATCTTTTATTTTCAAGAGAAATGCGCCAAAGATAACAGGAATAGACATGATAAATGAAAATTTTGCAACGGCTTCTCGCTTTAAGCCAAGAAACATTCCGCTTACGATTGTTGATCCTGATCGCGAAATACCCGGCAAAATAGCACATGCCTGAGCTAAACCAATCAAAAAAGATGATTTAAAATTAATTCGCCTCCCTAAATCTTTTGAAAAACGCGATAGTATCATAATAATACCCGTAGTAAGTAAACCGTACAAAGCAAATACGTGATCCGAAAATAAGGTTTCAAGTTCGCCTTTGTATAATAATGCAATAACAGCTGCCGGAATGGAGGCAATCACAATATAGTAGGAGTAGAATGGGAAATAAAGTTTCTCCTTATCGGCTCCTTCTTTAAGACCCATTATTCCAAAGCGTAAAAATTGGGGAAAATAACGAATCGAATTTTTAAGAATTTCAACAATATCTTTCCAAAAATAAATTAAAACCGATAGCAACGTTCCGAAGTGAACCAATATTTCAAAGGTGGCATCAGTGTTCTCAAAGCCCAGTAAGTACGAGGCCAAAACGAGATGGCCAGAGCTACTCACAGGTAAAAATTCAGTTAAACCTTGGAGCAAACCGAGTAAAATATATTTAAACAACTCCACTATTTTCCTCTGAAAAAATTAGGCATTAGTTGTCCATGTATTACCTGAATTAATTACGGTTTCTATATTTGCTGTCACTTTTTTTTCTAAAGGTTGTTGTTCATGGTGTGTGGCTTGATTTCTTCGGTGAAATAGACCCATTGGAGTTGGGAAATTAGCTGACTCCGTCATAAATCCATATAAATAAGATTGAAAGTCATGCTCCGCCTTATCATAATGAATATATAAATCACTGCTTGAGTATCGTCCTTCTTCTAAATCAACAACCTTCGCTTGGAAACCATCAATTACAATACCATTTTTTTTGTTATTAAAAATAAGAGGTTTCCCATTTTCCAACATAATAAGTGATGACTTCTTTGCTTCTTTGTCAGAATAAACATCAAAAACACCATCATTAAAAATAACACAATTTTGATAAATTTCGATAAAAGAAGTTCCTCGATGTTGTTCCGCTTCTTCAAATAGCATCGCCATATGCTTTGGATCTCTATCGGTCGTACGAGCAATAAATGTTGCTCCTGACGCAGTAGCAAGTTGAGTTGGGTTTACTGGTCGATCGTGTGAACCATGAGGTGAGGTTTTTGTTTTTGTCCCAAGATGCGATGTAGGAGAAATTTGTCCCTTTGTTAGACCGTATATTTCATTGTTGAACAAAAGCACATTTATATCGACATTTCGACGCATTAAATGGATAAAATGGTTACCACCAATCGAAAGTGCATCACCATCACCTGTAATCATCCATACAGAAAGGTTTGGATTAGCTAACTTTACCCCTGTAGCAATTGCGGGGGCACGTCCATGAATCGTATGAAATCCGTAAGTGTTCATATAGTAGGGAAATCGGCTTGAGCAACCAATTCCAGAAATAAAAACAATATCTTCTTTTGGGATTTTTAATTTTGGCATCGTTCGTTGAATAGCGAGAAGTATTGAGTAATCTCCACAACCCGGACACCAGCGAACATCTTGAGTGGATTTAAAATCAGATGATGTATAATCATTAGTCGTTAACATTTTTACCTATATATTTTTCAGAATTAAGAACAAAATCGGCTAATTCTTTTGGCGAAATGGGCAAACCGGTCACCCGATTATAGCCAATCGCATCAACAAGATATTTCGCACGAATAATATGTTGTAATTGCCCCATATTGAGCTCCGGAATAATAATCTGCTTAAATTGTTGTATTAATTTAGCGAGTTTTGGATGTAACGGATTTAACCAGCGAAGATGGATATGTGTTATTTTTAAATGTGTTTCTTTACGAAGCAATTCTATTGCGGTTCGGACGGCACCGTAAGTACTACCCCAAGCCAATAATAAAATAGTTCCACTTTCATTACCATCACAATACAGATCGCCTATTTCACTCTTGATAGAAGAAATTTTATCTTGGCGTAGTTTTGTCATTTCTTGGTGGTTGTTCGGATCATAACAAACATTTCCACTAATATTTTCCTTCTCTAAACCACCGATTCGATGTTCAAAACCCTTCATTCCCGGTATGGCAAAGGAACGAGCTAAGGTTTTTTTATCCCTTTTATAGGGATGATAATCACTTGCATTTTTTGCAAAGTTGATTTCTATTTTTTTTAACTTTGAGAAATCCGGAATTAACCAAGGCTCTGCACCGTTTCCAATGTATGAATCGGATAAGAGAATTACCGGTGTGCGGTATTTAACAGCAATTCGAATTGCCTCATAAATTGTTTCAAATGAATCGGATGGTCGAGAAGGGGCTAAAACGGGTATAGGTGCCTCGCCACTTCGTCCAAAGATAGCCTGATTTAAATCTGCTTGCTCTGTTTTTGTCGGCATTCCTGTTGATGGTCCAGAGCGTTGTACGTTAATAACCAATAGGGGTAATTCTGTGCTTACGGCCAAACTTAGGGCTTCCGTTTTTAATGAAATACCAGGACCCGATGACGCGGTTACACCGATAGCTCCGGCATATGAAGCTCCGATGGCGCTACATATTGCGGCAATTTCATCTTCAGCTTGAAAAATATTTAAATTAAAATCTTGATGCTTAAAAAGTTCGTGTAATATTTCGGATGCAGGTGTTATCGGATAACCTGAATATATTAGCTTTAATTTACTTTTCTCCGATGCCGCTAGCATACCATAAACCAAAGCCTTGTTTCCAGAAATAGCTCGATATTTTCCTTTTTTTAACTTAGCTGAAGGAATAGTGATCGGCGAAATAAAGGATTCGGTATTTTCACCATAAGTATAGCCTGCCTTTAGGACTAAGCTGTTTGCTTCAGCAACTCGATTTTTAAATTTTTTCCTTATTTTTTCCTTGTAATGTTGGATCGGACGTGTATAGAGGTAACTAATCAAACCTAGAACATAGTAATTTTTACATCGATCTTTAAACTTATGTGTAATATCAATATTTTCCAGAGCTTTTCGCGTATTTTCAGTAATACTAACTTGTATCATCTGAAAAAGATCTAAGCTATTGTCTTCCAAAGGGTTTTCAAAAAATCCTGCCATTTTTAAATTTTTATCAGAAAAGCTTAATGGATCAACAATAAGAACACCGCTAGGTTTTAAAAATCTTAAATTGCTTTTCAGAGCAGCAGGATTAAATGCAACGAGACAGTCGGCCAAATCTCCAGGTGTATAAATTTCGTGCGATGCAATATTTAATTGATAGCCCGAGACACCAGCTAATGACCCGCGTGGAGCCCTGATTTCTGAAGGAAAATCAGGTAAGGTTCCAATATCGTTTCCGATATAGGCTGATACTTCCGCAAGTTCCGAACCAATAAGTTGAACACCATCTCCTGAGTCGCCACAGAGACGAATTACAATATCATTTTTAATTATTTTTGTCATTATTTACTTCGCTTGAATAAAGGAAAGGGTTCACAATAGTCTTGAATTTCTCCGATAATACGTTTTACATGACATTCATCTTGGATCACATCATTAATCCAAGTTGCAATTTGTTTCATATCTTTTGTCGAAAAGCCACGTGTGGTTAATGCCGCTGTTCCAAGTCTTATTCCAGATGTTACAAATGGACTTTTCGTATCAAATGGGACCATATTTTTATTTACCGTGATTCCTGCTGCTTGTAAGCGATTTTCAGCCTCTTTTCCCGTGATATTTTTAGAATTCAGATCGATAAGCATCATGTGATTATCTGTTCCATCTGAAATAATTCTGAAACCAAAGCTAATTAAGCTTTGTGCTAATTCCTTCGCATTTTCAATAATTTGCTTACTATAAGACTTAAACGAAGGATCTAAAGCTTCTTTAAAAGAAACTGCTTTGGCTGCAATAACATGCATTAGCGGACCACCCTGAATCCCTGGCATTACAGTACTATTAAATAATTCTGACATCTTCTTAACACGTCCTGATTTTGGTGCGATCTTTCCTAATTTATTTTCTGTATCTTTTCCAATCAAAATCATTCCGCCTCGCGGACCCCGTAGCGTTTTATGTGTTGTTGTGGTAACGACATCACAATAAGGTATCGGTGATGGATGTAATTCGCTTGCAATTAAACCTGCCGGATGCGCCATATCCGCCCAGAGGATGGCTTCAACTTTACTTGCTATTTCACGAAATTTTTCATAATTAAAAAAGCGCGAATATGCAGAACCTCCCGCTATAATCATTTTTGGCTTGTGTTTTAAAGCGATTTTATAAAGAGCATCGTAATCAATTAAACCCGTCTTATGATCGACTCCATAAGAAATAATGTTGTATAGTTGCCCTGAAAAATTTACCGATGAGCCATGTGTTAAATGCCCACCATGCGCTAAATCCATTCCTAAAACCGTATCCCCAGTTTTTAGATAAGTAAAATAAATTGCTAAATTCGCTTGCGAACCAGAATGAGGTTGAACATTTACATAATCACATTTAAATAATTTTTTTGCCCGCTCTATTGCAAGATTTTCAGCAATATCGACAATTTCACAACCGCCATAATAACGTGAAGAAGGATAACCTTCTGCATATTTATTCGTCAGTATTGAACCGGTAGCATATCGAACACCACTACTAACAAAATTTTCTGATGCTATTAATTCCAAATGAGATAATTGTCGTTTCCGTTCACGTTCAATGACTTCCGCTATCTCATTGTCACATATTTTTGGTTTCATTTGCATTCCGTAATTTGATGAATTTTATTTACTCGTATTTGATGGCGACCGTTTTCAAATTTTGTCTCTAACCATGTATGTACCATCATTAGTGCATTTTTTTCTTTTAAAATACGTTGTCCTAGACACAAGATATTTGAATTATTATGTTGACGGCTTAATTTTGCTAATTGTACCGTTGTGCAATTAGCCGCACGAACACCCTTAAATTTATTTGCTACAATTGAAACACCGATACCACTTCCACAAATTAAAATTCCTTTAGTAAAGTCATTTTCACTTACCTTCTTTGCAACTTTAGATGCGTAATCGGGATAATCTACTCTCTCATCGGAAAACGGACCTAAATCAAGCAACTCAATTGATTTATTGACACTAAGTTGCTGAATTATTTTTGATTTTAAAAGATATCCCGCATGATCAGAAGCAATGTATAGTTTCATTTTTATCCAGATTGAAATTGTCCAATATAGATAAAAAAAAACACTCGACCAATTAAATTAGATCGAGTGTTTTTTTAGAAATAGTAATTTAAAATAGAGTTTCTACAAATTTGGGCCAAAAATTTTTTTATCATACATTGATTTCCATGTGATCCATTTTGAATATTTTCCGGCTTTTGGTTTGGTTCGCTTTTTTAAAAAAATAGCTCCCTTTGTTGGGATTAAACGATTTACGACTTTTGCACGATTTTTTCCATCTGAACCACCGTAAAGGTATTCAATATTAGCTAAGCGATAAATTAAACGCCATTCAAAATCTTTAAAGTCTCCTTGAGCCGCTTTTGCTGTTTCTTCATAAACTAGACCTTTTAAGAAATGACCTAATTTTTTATTTGAATTTTGAACTGTTGCTGCCAAATTATAGGCACTTTTATATTTTCCGCGTTCAATATAAGCTTTAATTACAAGCTTTCTTGACTTTGAGTCTTTCAATTCTTTACCATAAGAAATTACTTTAGAAAATTTCTCTAATTTATAACTTAAATCAGTTAAATTTTGCAAATACGCTTCATCTTTTGGCTTATTTTTTAGAAGTATCCGATACCATTTATAGGCGTTCTTATTTTCTTCCAGAGATGCGGCCAACGGTGCCGCGCGCTCAATTGTTTTTAAATCATTTGGATCTCTTTCCAACTTTGACATATATGATTTCAAAGTTTCCTCAGGATCTCCTCTTAAATTGTTAATAAGATCTACCATTTCCTCGTCATCCGGATCCCAAGCCAAATATTCTTCACCCTTTGCAAGTGCTTTATCTTTTGCACCCAGCTGACTTAAAACACTCACGTAGGCTTTATAAAGCGAAGCAAGTGTTTTTTTATTCTCCTCAGTTTTCTTTATGGTAGAAATCCATGCAGCATATTGTTTTGCTTCACAAACATGATTATTGGTACTATTGTAATACGTCACCGCATATTTATGTAGCCTCCCACTTTTACCAATAAAATCTTTTACGTGCGACAACAGTGTACCTAACATTTTCGCATCTTTTTGTGCTAAATAAATTTCTCCAAGACGCTCGGCAACTAAAACAATACGCCTAACAGCACCACGTTTTTTTAGTTTTTTAATTGACTTTCCCTTAGGATCAGATTTTATAAGTTTCCATGACGTTTCAATAACTCTATTCGCATATGTTTTTTTGCGTTTAGAGTCTTTTTCCTTACGCCATTTTTTAAGTGCAGTGTACGCGTCAGAGTACCAAATTCGTATTCCCATTTTAATATCGTTTTCGTACTTAAAATTGTCGTAGGGAGTTTTATCTTTTCTGAAGCTACATTTGACATTAAAATTGACTTCTGTTGAGGATTCTTCCATATCATCATCAAGATCATAATCATTTTGCGATAGCAGTGAAGATAGCAACAGTAATAGTAGGATAATTTGTTTCATTCTTTACTCCTTATGTTTAATTTAATCATCAGTTTCCGGTATGTACCAGAATTCTCCAAGTGATATTCCAACGTTAAGTGAATATATCGTTTCGCTTACTCCATTTTTCTCAAAGTTACCTCGTCTATTATAAGATAACCCTAAAGATAAGACATTCCGATTAAAATTAAACGGAATTGATGTACCGAAAGAAAATCCAATATTTTGAACATTTTCAGGTTTCCCATCAGTGTAATGATATTTAAACCCTTCAATGTAGTAGTGAGTTCCCATAAAAAATGTGGCTCGTTTTTCTAACGGATCGAATTGACTCTTGCTAGCAAAAGATTCATAACCTACACTGAGGGATTTACTTACTATGCCATAATGGTTCTGATCCTCATACTGAAAATCAACATATAACTTTCCAAAATTAAAAATTTTTGTACCTAATCCCAAGGCAAATATTTTTGGAATTTCAATATCGCTTGGGTTATTAATTTTGTAATTAGTGATACTTGATGCAGTTACAAAAACGCCCTCTGACTCTCGTTTTAGCATCAGTTTTGGTGAAAAGCGAAGGGCTACACTAATGTCATCGGTAACTTGATATAATAGATTAAATTGGTATTTAAATCCATGATACGTATTTTCAATTACATCGTTTGCCCTAAGTACGGTATTGATTCCGGGCGAAGCATTTTTTGTTTCAATATTTAATCCTCCGAAATAATATAGCAAATCCATGGATGCAGAAAAATTTTTTGAAAAACGATAAGCTGTACCAAATTTAAACTCACCAATACTTCCTTTGTAAGTCGTAAGTGATACTAATTTTACATTAGATTTGTCTATTATCGTATTTTCCCCTTTATTTTGAAACTGGGCATTTCTACTGAGGAAAGGAGAAAATGTCATACCTATAGATAACGTCGAATCCATTATCTGGGAGACCCAATTTATCCCAGAGAGTGCGGTGTTAAAAAAATGAACGGATTCATTAGCAAGTTTCACATTCGTAATGTTAGAAACAATGACAAAATCTAATAGTGTATTTGGGTTATAAACCCATGTAGCTGAGTTCTTTGTGTTAATCATTAGAGAATTGTACGATGATAAACCTGCGTTGCCTTTTGCAGATGTAAACACAGAACCATTGCTTTCTCTTATACCAAGTGCATTTTTTCTACTAAAAACTGAATTTGATTGAGCAAAAATCGCAGCAAAAAATAAGAAAAAACTTATTAATGATATCATATTAATTCTCACGTTCTGAGTAATAAATTTTTAACATATATAGCGAATCTATATTTGGTTTTGTTATCTGTTTAAAAGTAGCTAGAGCAGGAGTGATTCTTGAAGAGCTTTTAAGATAAACCCTTGTGGCTTCCCCCGAGGAGTTTATCCAATTTCTAAAAAATTCATGGTATAATTTTTCTATATTTAAATCCGTTAACACGGTCTCATAATAGTTCTTGCGTTTGTTATGTGACAATTTTATAGCGGCACCAGTTGTTCGTATCGAGTCATAAGGAAATCCATCATTATATCGCTTATCATCTATAGTCTTACTTGAAACTAGGTTATACATAAATAACTCTGGGTTATTATTCCCTTCGTCATAATGCTTAAAAATAAATTTAGCAGCATAAAACCTCGTATTTTTTAGTAAACTTAACATCTCGTTTTTATTGAACTCCATAATAATAGCATCTCTATTTCCTGAGTGAATTGTTTTATAATTATTTTTCAATACCTCACCAAGTGGCTCATAACTCACATACCAATAAGCAATACTCGCTTTAATCGTCTCTGTAATTATTTTTTCTGAATCCGGTTCCTTGTAATGAAGCTCCAGATACGGCAAAGTATCCATACTCATCATACCTTCTTGCTCTACGGTATAATCCAACGATAGCCCTGCAAAACGATACTTACTTACCTTATTATCCGTTTCGAAACGCTTAAAGAGCTTTTTTATTTTATCATTTTGAATTTCAATTTCATAGTATGATTTAGTATCTTTCGTACTAGAAGAAACTAAACCAGAGCTCGTACCAAGTAACTCAACTCCATCTGCATTTTGATCTGATAGAACACCATATTTGGAGTCAGCCCAAACACCTTCCTTATCAGAAAAAGCATGTTTAATCGAAAGCGGTTGTCGCAGAAGTTTCAAATCTATCTTTTGACTAAAATTTGAATTAAACTTACCTTTCCTGAAACTGCCGACACGGAACTTAAATTTATGTGTTCTTACAAATTTTAATCTATCTGTTAGATCCCCATTTGCATCTTTTAGTCGAAATTTCGAATCGAAATCAATTTTAAAGGTATAAAAAGGGCGAACACGGACGCGATATAGTGCTTTACCTTCTGCATCTCGAAAAATTTGTGTTCCCAAAATTGAATTGGAATCTGAAGTCAGTATAAAGGGTGACGGATGAACTTGCTTGACTAATTTTGCCAAAAGCGTTTTTACTTTTATATTAGACGAAACGTTTTTTTGTGTTGTGATTATACCATTGTCTTCACATGCCATTAAAAAAAAACTTATACCCATAAAAAGCTTTACAGCTTTTTTCATTTTTTCTCCATAAAATACATACTTGCTTCTATTTATTTAGACGTTAAAAAGTTCCGAAGATAAACAGAAAATTAAACTCCTAGCGAAGATAGTTATTTACTCAATCGGCTAGATTGTCGTATATTTTACCAATTCGCATTCCAGACGGCGTCCATGAAATAAGCATTGATATCAACCTCTTTTGCACAGTTTTCATATCAACTTCATGAAAAGTTTCAATTATTTGATCAATTAGAGAATCAAAATCTTTTTTAATATTTTTAACCAAAATAGCATTGAAGTTTTCCGGATCCTCAGTTCTTGTGGTAAATTGATCCACAAATTTGCTTTTTTCTCCAGCAATGATTGTTCCAAAAGGAGCTGAAATAGCAAATCGATGATTATATGATGCCCGATTACATAAATTGATATAAAATTCAGATGCTGCAATATAGTTTTTCAAATCATCATTTGTTGTTGATCTTAAATAGACATAGTTATCACCTTGCAAATCAAAATCGTCATACTTACGATTTATATCTTTATCTAAAGACGTTAATACAAAATAAGCCTGCTTTGCCTCATTTCGCTTAATCCATTCCTCAATTTCAGATAGGTATTTGAAATCACTATCAATATTAATCACTATAACGGGAGCATTATCAATTAAATCTAAATCTTTTTTATGCGTTAAATATCGTTTATTTATTTTTTTTTGATCAAGCGTATCTATTGTATAGATTTGCTTCATTTTTTTTGCTTGAGGATTCCAAATCAAATCATCATAACCATGAGGAATAATTTCTAGCTTTTTTCTTTTTTGATATGGTTTGTAAAATGAATCCTCTTCGTAAACCATCAAGGATTCTTCGTTATCAAGAGTCAACACTTGACAACTTTCAATTGCCGTATTTTGTAGCGATAAACGGTCAAACTCATTAGGATTTAATCCAATTGATTTAAAATCCTTTTCTTGGAAAATACCATGTTGGTTAATTTGATGTACCGAATGTATGGCTTTAATATTTTTATAATTTTCATCGTCTTGAAAATCATATTTCAAATAATAATGTATGAGACCTGTTTGCCAATCATTTGTGTGAATTAAATTTGGATACCAACATAGTTTTTTCAGAAGCTCTAAAACAGCTTTTGAAAAAAAAGCCAGTTCTCTGAGTGAGCCTTTTCGTGGCTTACCCGTTTTATCTAAGAAAGAGGATTCCTTGTAGAAACCTTTAATTTCAACAAAGTAAATTTGAACTTTAGAATCTGGTATAAACGACGATTTTACAGTCGCAACTCGTTCTTCCCCATTTATGCTAACGGGAACTTCTTTTAGACGAATAACATCTCTAAGAACAAATTTATGTTCATCAATACGTTTATGCTTGGGCATGATGACACGAATTTCGTGACCGTATTCTTTAACAAACTTTGGTAATCCCGAACAGATATCTGCTCCAGAACTAAGTTTTAAAAATGGACTTATTTCAGGTGCAATATAAAATACGCGTTGTTGTGTCATATATTCCTGATACCTTCCATTTCTAAATTCTAATAAACCGAGTTTAAAATATAGTAAATCTTATTACGAAAAGAAAGTTGAAGCATTACGATTTTATTCTCCTCTTTTCTATAGATGATTAAGCTTTTTCACATCATTTGTATCATTTGAATTATTCGAAAGAATTTTTCGAGATCCTCCTCGAAGATGGTTCGTTTCAAGAAATTTTTTTATTCTAATCCACGATGTTTTTACTCCATTTTTCAATACGTTTTCGATCTACTTCGTCTATACCTAGTAAACAAATTTTGCCCATTTTTAAATGATAAAGTCCATAGGCTCTTTCCAAAAAATTGTTCGTAAATTTAATGTCTTCCAAGCAAATAAAAAACTGATTAAGCATAGATTTTCTATTTTGGTAAGTGAAAACGTATTCTGTTTTAAGAAATTTTTGTTGGATGCTTGATATGAAAGCCATGACAAAAAGGAAGCTACAAATCAATATTGAAAGAGAAAAGGTTAATTCGAAATAAAACAAATAAATAACAATGTTAATAAGCACCATAAAGAACCACAAATAACTATGTATCACCTTTAATAAATTTGGATGTGGTAAAACTCTAAGCATTTTGAAGTTCAATTAAATAATTTCGCAGAAAGTCAATCATCTGCACAGGTTTTAAATTCTTATTCAATAGGAGCACTCTCTTCCCTGCAATAAGACAATCTGCAGTTTTAAAATTGCCTTTTTCAAAACGAACACAAATATTACAGGCTTCCACGTTTTCAATAATGGTGCTAATTTTTTCATCATTTCTGGGATTAAAATAAGTTTTTTTCTTTTTCATTATTATATTTAACGTTTGTTAACGAAGGTTCATTTCACCAGTGTTTTTTTTATTAGAAGAAATTTTTTGAACAATACTGTAAACTGAAACACCAAAAGGGAAGTTAAAATAGTTTAGTAACTTATTTTCAAAATTCAATAGAGAAAATAACAAGCCGTTAAACAAAGATATTTTTTCAAGATCTCCAGTATCTTTGTGTTTTTTAGTTTTTTTCAATTTCCCAATAAATCGAAATAAAAAAATTGGAATAAAGAGAAAGAAATTCCAATAACTTGATCTTATAATTTCAAAACCACCATTGATTAATTTATTTTTTAATTCTTTTTTTACATATCTTCTACAATGCATATTGACATCGTCATGTTTACTCCATAACGACATATAAGCTGGTACAAATATGTATGCAGTTCCATTTGGCGATAAAAGATCATGCCAGTTATTAAGCGCTTTTTGATCTTCTTGTAAATGTTCGAGACAGTCAGAAGCAATTATAATATCAAATTGTTCTGCTATATTTATTTTCTGTGCATCCATTACATAAGTATTTTGAATTCCCTTCTCTTTACAATGACGAATTGCTATAGGGCTAATATCAACGCCATATAAGTTTTCAATTTTAAAACCCGCATGATTTAAATCTTTTAACAATATTCCTGATGAACACCCGATATCTAATATCTTAGAATTTTTAGAGGATTTTTTCAATAATTGTAAAATATAACTTCGTCGCGCTTTAAACCAAAAATGATCTTTTTCTAGATCGTGATATATTTTTTCGAATTCTATTTTCATTTAATTTTTTATTAGCTTGGGTATTGCAAATTTAATACTATAAACTTATTAAATCACATCATTTTATTTCATTTTTGGATAAGGTGAACCTTGTAAAAATCATTTTCCTCTTGTCCAAGATAAAGGTCTATGGGCTACTCGTTTGATGGTTTTCATTTTCATTACTTTCGATTGGCAAATGGAACGTTAGATTTCACCCTAAAAGTAAGATGCCTATTAAAAAAATGGAAGCTACGTATTTTTTTCGCTTGATGACTTGTATGAAAAGCAAAATAACCATAAATAGTTTTGAGTCGTTAGTTTTTTCTTTACAGTAGGTATAAAACACCTACTTTCGTTTATAATGTTTTACTCTTTATAACCATTAATTTTTCTCTTGTCATTTCGTGCATCGTGTATGGTATGCCTCCCATACCAATACCAGAGCTGTCTCTTCCACCAAAAGGCATCCAATCAACACGAAAAGCGGTATGATCATTCACCATAACGGCTGTTGCATTCAGCTTTTTTACACAATCCAAAGCAATATCAATATTCTTTGTAAAAACAGATGCTTGGAAATGGAGATCCAAACTATTAGCTATTTCAATAGCTTTATCACGATTTGAATAAGAATAAATACAAACTATAGGTCCAAAAACTTCCTGTGTTGATACTCGTATTTTTGCAGGTGGATTTAAAAGAACCGTTGGTTCATAACACGTATTTGAAATACGTTTTCCTCCACACAATAATGTCGCTCCAGCATCAATGGCTTCATTCACCCATTCTTCAACTCTATCGACTTCCCGGGGTAATATAAGCGGACCAACTTCCGTTTTTTCATCCATTTGATTACCTACGATTAGGTTACTTGCCATTTTCGCTAAACGGTTAGCAAGTTTATCGCAAATAATCTCATGAACAAAAATTCGTTGCACCGAGACGCAAACTTGTCCGGCGTGGTAAAAACTGCCTTTTAATAGTAAAGGCAACATGTCACTTAAGTCAGCATCTTTTTCCACTATTACGGGAGCAACTCCGCCATGTTCTAGTGCACATCGTGTTCCAGGAGCTAATTTAGATTTTAGGTACCATCCAACATTTGCTGAACCAATGAAAGAGAAGTAATTCACTCTTTTATCAGTAACTAAGTATTCAGTCGTATCTTTTTCACAAATTATTGACTGACACCATCCTTCTGGCAAACCAGCTTCATTCAAAATTTCAATTAATGCTAAACAAGATAAAGGTGTACTTCGTGCGGGTTTTACAATAACTGGGCAACCAGCGGCAATAGCAGTAATAACTTGATGAACAATTAAATTTAACGGATGATTAAAAGCACTTACCGAAACAACTATGCCAATTGGCTCCCTGCTAGTAAACGCCAGTCGATTTTCAGACGCTTTGGTTAAACCCATCGGAATTTGCTCACCTTTTAATTGAGCAATGTGTTCTGCAGCTATTTTAACACCGTTTATTGCTCTTAGAACTTCAACCTTAGAGTCTACAAGAGGTTTTCCCCCCTCTTGGGAAGCTGTTTTGGCTAACGTATCAATTTGAGTTTTCATTTTTTCTGCTGTTCGTTCTAGAATAGCAATCCGTTCATGAGCCAAAATCCATCTTGATTGGTCTTTAAATAAGTTATAAGCGATTACAAGTGCTCGCTCTGCTTCGGCTTTTCCAGCTAATGGAATTTCTTTAATAAGGCTCAAATCGTAGGGCGATATTACTTTCATCATATTTTTTTCGTTTCCTATATTTAAAGAATGCATGTTTTTTCTTTTAAAAGTACGTTTAATATGGAATGATTTAATGAATAATCTACAGATAAATCAATGACGTGAACTCCATCCGTATTTAAACATTTGTTCAATACTTTCTTAAAGTCTTTATTATTTTTTGGTTGATGACCGATTGCTCCGTAACTTTCTGCATATTTAATGAAATTGGGATTATTATAGTCTAATCCAAAATTATCGAATCCCATTCCTTCTTGCTTCCATTTTATCATACCATAAGCACCATCATTTAAAATAATTACCACCAAGTTTATGTCTAGGCGAACAGCGGTTTCCAATTCCTGTGAATTCATCATAAACCCACCGTCGCCACATACAGAAATCACTTTTTTATTTGGATAAATTAACTTCGCACATATTGCTGTAGCCAAACCGGCTCCCATCGTTGCAAGTGCATTGTCTAACAACAAAGTGTTGGAATAATAACATTTATAATTCCGAGCAAACCAGATTTTATAAACGCCATTATCTAAAGTTACAATACCATCGTCTGGTAGCTCTTCTCGGACAATATACACCAATCGTTGCGGCAAAACCGGAAAACGACTGTCTTGCGAATATTTGCTTAAATGACTTTCTAACTCTTCCTTAATTCTTTCATAATAAGAAAAATCCCAATTACTTTTATCAATAACATAGGATGCAATATGTTTGATAGAGGTTGCTATATCTCCAATTATATTTAGTTGAGGAAAATATACTTCATCCACTTGAGCTGGAGAAAAATTTACATGGATTACCTTTGTTTCGTCTTCTTTCATAAAAAACGGTGGTTTCTCTATAACATCATGTCCAACGTTTATAATTAAATCCGCTCTAGCAAGAGCACAGTGTAAAAAATCATTTTCGGATAAAGCAGCTGTTCCCAAGTATTGAGAATGGCGTTCATCTACTACACCTTTTCCCATTTGTGTGTTAAAAAAAGGAATACCGGTTTTCTCAACAAAAGCGGTCAATGCTCTACTTGTTCTTTTTCGGTTGGCTCCAGCTCCAATTAACAACAATGGCATTTTAGCTTTTTCAATCATTTTTGCGGCCGCTTTAATTGCTCCTTTATCTGCATCTGGTCTTCTAAAACTTACCACATCAAAAATTTTTTCATCACAATCTTCGGCGGCAATGTCTTCGGGTAACTCTAAATGTACTGCGCCAGGTCGTTCTTCCATAGCCAAACGAAAAGCTTCTCTAACCATTGCTGGAATGTTGTTCCCGTTCACTATTTGGCGAGTGTACTTGGTTATGGGGCGAAATAAGTCAACAATGTTGATAATTTGAAAACGACCTTGCTTAGATTTTTTGATAGGTTTTTGTCCAGTAATCATCATCATCGGCATTGCACCCAATTGTGCGTATGCTGCAGGTGTAGTAAAGTTAGTTGCTCCCGGGCCAAGTGTTGATAAACATACACCTGGTTTACCTGTTAAACGACCATAAGTCGCCGCCATGAACCCAGCACCTTGTTCGTGACGAGTGAGAACTAATTTAATTTTGGATTTCCTCATTGAATTCAAAAAATCAAGATTTTCTTCACCTGGGATTCCAAAAATGTATTCTACTCCTTCATTTTCTAAAACTTTGATAAATAAGTCTGAAGCTTTCACATTTGCTACTTTCTCCCTTAAATTCAAATATTATGTATTTTTACCCCGCATTAAAGTTACTAAAGCGGCTATAGCAAATCAAAAGATATGTTCAAAGTTTTATTAAATGATTTCATAAATCCGAGAGACAACTTGCTTATTCTGTCGAAGTGTAGTGATAAGAATTTTTAATATGTACTCTCACACTGGAGTATAAACAATGCTAGTATATCTTAATTGAATTACTGGGAGTTAAAACAAAAATAATACAAATTTCTTGAGCGTCTTTTTTTTTGTATATTCTCTGCATGATAAGTGTTTTAATAGTTGGTGACCTCGTTGGTCAAAAATCGGTTGATCTACTCTGCAAATCTATCCCAAAATTACGAGAAAAACATAATAGCAATGTTATTATCGCAAACGGAGAAAATGCCTTTTATGGGAAAGGAATAAGTCCGAAGCAAGTTACGCAGTTGCGAAATTCTGGTATCAGTATGATTACAAGTGGAAATCACATCTGGCATCAGAAAAATCGAAATGTCATAAGTCAATTCCCCAATTACGTTTTAAGACCACACAACTATCCAAAAGTAAATGCTGGTAGCGGAATAGCTTATATTGATTACAAACATGAAAGAATTGCCGTTGTAAATTTAATTGGCCGTAGTTTTATGGGAGACCAGGTTGATAATCCTTTTCAAGTTATTGAAAAGGAACTTAAATTAATCCGAGTCAGAACAAAATTGATTGTCGTAGATTTTCATGCAGAAACAACATCCGAGAAAAAAGCACTTGCCGTATGTCTTGATGGGAGAGTTTCGTGCTTTGTTGGTACTCACACTCATGTTCAGACGGCTGATGAACAAATTTTAGCAAATGGAACGGCCTATATCACAGATTTAGGAATGTCAGGGCCACATGATTCCATTTTAGGTATGAAAATAGAGACCTCAATCAATCGATTTAAAACTGGAATACCGCATCACTATGAATTGGCTGAAAATGATATTAGATTATCCGGTGTTTCGGTACAAATAGATGAAGATACTGGTCTAGCGGCAACAATTGAGCGGTTTCATTATAAAGAATCAGAATTATAGGGATATTTATGGCAACATTAATTGATGGGAAAAAGATTTCCAAAGACATAGAGGAAAAACTTAAAAAAGAAATACATTTATTTGCTAAAACTGGAAAGCAACCGGCCTTGGTCGTTATTCTTGTGGGAGAAAATGCGGCCTCAAGAACTTACGTGACTGCGAAAGGAAAGGCGTGTGAACGGGTAGGTATTTATTCAGAAACAATTCGTCTCAATGAAAAAATAAATGAAGATGAACTCGTGCAGGTTATTGAAGATTTAAATCAAAATTCTCTTTATGATGGTATTTTGGTGCAATTGCCATTGCCTCAGCATATCAACGAAGAAACTATTTTAAATAAAATAGATCCACGTAAGGATGTTGATTGTTTTCATCCAGAAAATGTAGGAAAATTGGTTATCGGAAATCCAATTGTAAAACCGTGTACACCAGCGGGAATTGTTGAAATGCTTAAAACTTTAGAAATTGAATTAAGCGGTAAACATGCGGTAGTAATCGGTCGTTCTAATATTGTAGGAAAACCAATTGCCAACATGTTACTTCAATCATCTCCTTTTGGGAATTGCACCGTTACTATTTGTCACAGCCGAACAAAAAATTTAACCAAACATACCATTCAAGCAGATATTTTAATTGTGGCTATAGGCAAAGCAAATTTTATTACAAAAGATATGATTAAAAAAGGTGCAATCGTAATTGATGTCGGAATAAATCGAATTTCAGCCGATAATGAAAAGGGTTATAAATTGGTGGGCGATGTTGATTTTGCTTCGGCTTCACAGTATGCAAGTTTTATCACCCCTGTGCCTGGCGGTGTGGGAAAAATGACGATAGCTATGTTATTACAAAATACTTTTTCATGTTGTCAGGAAATTGCGGCACAAAAATCATAGATCATCATTTTTAATACTTAAAATTTTCATTATTGCTAATGCTTTATTGAGAGTCTCTTGATATTCTTCTTCAGGATCTGAGTCACTAACAATTGCGCCTCCAACTTGAAATTCAAATTTTTTATCACGTATAAGCAAAGTCCGTATAACAACACTTAGATCCATATAATGGTCCAATCCGATGTAACCAAGGCAACCACCATAAACACCACGTTTGTAGCGTTCTATTTTTGTAATTATTTCCATTGCTCTAATTTTGGGTGCACCAGTCATAGAGCCGGGTGGAAATGCAGAACGTAATAGGGTAAATATAGATTGATCTTTTCGTAATTTCCCAGAAACAGAAGAAAGCATTTGGTGAACAGTTTCATATGTTTCAATTTCGAATAATTGATCAACCTTTACCGAGCCAATTTTTGCGACTTTACCAATATCATTGCGAACGAGATCAACAATCATCAAATTTTCTGCTCGATCTTTTTCTGAGTATTGTAAATCGTTTATAATACATTGATCTTCAGCAACTGTTTTCCCTCGCGGACGTGTTCCTTTTATAGGTTTTGATGAAACCATTCGATTTTTACATTTTAAGAATCGCTCAGGACTTGAAGAAACAATATCTAAACTTCCTACTCTCATATAACTAGCATAATGTGATGGGGAAACACGCATTAAATCATGAAATATTTTTTTCCCATTTACTTTATTTTCAAATTCGCCCATGTATTTTTGTGTTAAATTTGCTTCGAAAATATCTCCGTCAAAAATATATGATTTCACTTTCCGTACAGCTGAAAGATATGTCTTTTTTGTAAAATTAGAATGAATTGATTTAATTGAAATATTTTGATCTTTAATAGGATTTAACTTCAAGTTATGAAATTTTTTTATATACTTTTCATCCTTCGCATAAGCGACTAGTTTTTCTTCAGAGTGGTCAAAAAAAAGTGTTAATCCATATCGTACAAAATTAATTTTTTCCATTTTGATGTATTGAAATGCTTCATACGGAAGCGTCTCAAATTCATTTTTCACATCGTAGCTGATATAACCAAAATAGCCATCTGAAAAATAAGGTATCGCTACATATTTTTTAGAAAATTGCTTTTCTAAGTCTGAAAAATGATCTGTTTTAATTTCTTCAATCGGAAATAATCCAATTATTGAGTAAGAACCTGAATATTCTTTCTTTAATGCGGAATAAAGAAAGCAACACTCTTCATCCTGTTCAAGTTGTGAAAACAAATCTAAAGGATCACAATAATTAAGAATTTTCATGGCGTCAGTTTTTTTCAAAATTTTCCCATGGAAAAGGGTGCCCCTTTTTCATTTCAGAAATATAACGTCTTATATCATCATAAGAAAAACCAAGCATCTCTGCATCATTTGTAAAAGAAAGAAAATTATCATCATATCCATTTAATCGTAAACTATGTTTATCCATATATTTTACAAAGAACAAAATTGTAGAAAGTTCATTTTTCTTTATAGAAATTTTTTTCGCTTCTATCCATTGTAGAAGAATCATTTCATTCATGTATCAATTCTCTTGCAATTTAATTTTTGTGAGATCGTAATTCAAGTTCTTCTTCTCTTAAATCTGCTCCCAAATGAAGGGCTATTTTATTTCCAACACAGATAATTTTGTACTCATTGAATAGCTGTCTTTGGAGAATTTTTACTTGTTTTTAACCGCATCAAAAATTTGAATATAATCAGGTTATAATTTCTATTCTGCTACAATTTATTCTTGCGTACTCATTTATAACTTAAGGCTGATTTAATAAATCCGTTGTGTTTTTTTAAATGATCCCTGGCACTCTGTAAATTTACACTCAATTCGTACATAATAATAGCTGACTTAACATGTCCTTTCGCTCTAGCAAGTAATTCTTCGGCAACTTTATAGTCACATTTACATAGTATCATAAGTATTTTTTTAGAACGTTCCTTTAGCTTTTCTGAGTTCATCTGCAAATCAACCATCACATTAGTATAAACCTTACCAAGACGAATCATTGCACCGGTTGAAATCATATTTAAAAGCATCTTCTGGACGGTTCCCGCTTTCATTCTTGTACTTCCCATAATGACTTCAGGACCAGTATCAACACATATATTTACATCTGCTTTAACCTTCACTTTGTCCCATTTATTACATGCAATAATAATTGTTGAGACTGCGTTTTCTTTCGCTTTCTCAATTGCACCTATAACGTATGGGGTTCTTCCTGAAGCCATTATTCCACAAAGAACATCATCTTTAGAAATAGCCACTTTTTGAAGATCTTTCCAACCTTGTTCAAATTTATCTTCACCACCTTCTTCTGCCTTAAAGACGGCATCTCGCCCCCCTGCCATAATTCCTTGAACTTGTTCGGGCTTTGTTCCAAACGTAGGTGGACATTCTGCCGCATCTAGAATCCCAAGCCGGCCGGATGTTCCTGCACCAATATAAAATAGACGTCCCTTTGATTTAAATTTTTCGGAAACTAAATCAATTGCCTTAGCAACATCGCCTAAATGCGGGGAAATATAAGTCGCACAAAGCCTATCTTCTTCATTGATTTGTTTAACAATTTCAAAGGAACTTGACTGATCAATTCGAATAGTTGATTTGTTTTGAGCCTCCGTGTGCAAAGAAAAAAGCTCATTAAAAACATCATCACTCATAATTATTTTGATTTATAAAGTTCAATCGGAATTTCTTTTTTTAGTTGCGCTAGAAATTCTTTAAATTTATTCGATTGCTTAAAGTTTAATGCCATTGATTCAATAGCTGAAAAATCACGATTTATGTCATACTTTGATGTTTTATATCGTTTAATTAACTTTACAATTTGAACATGTTGATCATCAGTTTTGAAAGAATTTGAAATTTCACCATCTGAAAGTAGGGCTATTACAGATTTTGTTTGTTGATTTGGTATTGATTTAATGGGAAAAACTCCAAGATGACCACTTTTTTCCTTACTTGATAGGTCATCGGAATATTTTAAGGCGGCTTCACCAAAACTAATACTTTCCTTTAAAATTTCCTTACGAAGACTATCTAAAAATAAATTTGCATCCTGAATATCGTCATTACCAACCCGAGCCATAAATAAAATGTGGCTTGTTTCAATCATTTCGTCGCTTTTCGAATGAAGCTTTATAACGTGGTAACCAAATGGAGATTTAATCGGTTCTTTCGTATAATCTCCAACTACTAATAGACGCGCTGCCTCATCATATTCTTTAACAAATTCTCCTTTTGACGCTTTCCCAAGATACCCACCATTAGAGCTTGAAGGACCTTGGCTTAATTCCTTTGCCAAGGTTGCAAAGTCAGCACCTTTCTCCAAACGCTCAATAGCCTTCTTGGCATCATTTAATGCTTCGTATAGAGCTATCTTTTTCGGATTAACTTTCTTAACAATATTTGCCAACTCAACACGTTCGGGTTGAACTGGTAAACTGTCTTTATAGTTTTCATAAAACTTGTGAACATCTTCGCGTGAAATTCGGATGGTTTGAAAATACTGATTTCGTAATTTCATTATTGCTAAATCACGCCTTAATTTTTTTTTCTGACGTTTCTTAATATTTCGAATTTTTTCGTTATATATTTTCTCCAAATAGGCTTCTCCACCATAATTTGAAACCTTACGAATAAGTTGTTTCCAACGATGGTTTGCCTCTTGAACCAACTGTTCTTCACTGATCTCAATACTATCTAATTGAGACTTGGTGTAAAGTAATTTTTCATCGATCATTTGTTCTAGTACAAACGGGCGTTGCTTTATCAATTCATTATCATCAAGACCTTGTTGTGCCTTTATTTGGAGCAATGCTTGGTCAACTTCACTTTTAGTTACTATTTCATTTCCAACAATAGCTAAAATTTCATCCAATATTTGTTGACTCTGAGCAGAAAACATAAGCATAAGGATAATTAGTAAAAATTTCATCGTTCCTCATAAAGATCAGAATTTATTTTTAATGACATATTTTGATTTAAGTTCCTGAAGCATTTTTTTCTTAACTATAGTTGTTTTAACTGATATTAAGCGCTCTTTAATATCAGTTTTGGCTTCTTCTAAATCGAAAAAACTACCTGCTCGCTTTATTCCCTTTAATTCAAAATAATAGTAGCCATTTTTAATGCGTGAAGGACCATATATTTTTTTTATTCTTGCTTTTTTTAAACGCTTCACCAATTTTGTTGCGAGAGCTTTTTCCTTTACATATCCCAAATCTCCGTTTAAAAGTTCATTATTAACCGTTTTTGTTAGATGAAACTTTCTTATTACTTTTAGCAAATCTTTCTGAGCTTTAACTTCTGACTGGATTATTTTGCTACGTTTGGGTACAAATAAATAAATCAAGTGATATTCATTTTCTGATCGTTTAAATTCATTTCTATGGGCATCATAATAATTTTGAATATCAAGTTCAGTTATTTTACTTTTTTCTAATCGTGAGAAGATAAATTTTCTGATCAAGTATTCTTTTTTAAGATTTCGAAGTGAAAATTTTTCTGCTTTTGTAAGACGGTATCCTAATTGTTCTGCTTCTTGAGATAAAATACTACGTTGAATCCACTGCCTTGCGTATTGCCGTTTGATATCATTGTTATTTTGATTCCCTGTTTTTATATCGCTTATATAAGATATTTCTTCACCCAATAAAACATCAGAGTTCACTTTTGCTACAATACGATACTCTGGAATAATTTCCGTATCATGCGCACAAGAAAAAAAGAAAAAAAGGATTAAAACATATTTTAACATATTTTTGACCTTTTACGAGAACGGGTGAATGTATTTGTATGATATTGTTTAGACAAGAATATTTTCCAAATAATTGAATCGCACCTTGAAAAATGAATACGTATTCATTAACATGCTACTGATATTCTGATTCCCTTTAGTTCAAGACATTATTGGATTTTAACATCAAAATACAGGAGTCCTTTTGAAAAGTGTAGTCGTTATTCGCGAAGTACCTGACACTGAGTCAACTATAATTATAGCAGATAATAAAAGATCAATTGATTTTAGTAATACTAAATTTATACTAAACCCGTATGATGAATATGCTGTTGAAGCCGGTGCGCAATTTGTTGAATCGGGTAAAGGTGACTGTACATTAATTGCTGTTGGAACCGCAAATATGACGAAAATTATCCGAAATGCAATTGCTAAATCATCTAATAAGGCAGGAAGTATTGCCTTTTCTAAGGTTATTCATCTTGTAGTAAATGAAGAACAGGAAAGCCATGCGGTTGCAGAAAAAATTGCAAACGCAATTCAAAAGGAAAATACCGACATTGTTTTTACTGGAAAACAATATATTGATGACGATAATTATTTAATTACGCCCTATTTGGCTGAAAAATTATCATTTCAGGCAGTGACTGTCGTTGTTGAAATGGAAATTAAGGATTCAGAAGTAATTATTAGTCGTGAAATTGAAGGTGGTATCGAAAAATATACGAACAAGGTACCCCTTGTTCTTTCTCTGCAAAAAGGAATTAACGAACCTCGATATGCAGGAATGAAGGGAATTATGAAAGCAAAGAAGGTGCCTATTGTAACTGAGGAAATCAGCTTAGAAAATAAACTTACTTCTATTATTAAAGTAGAACGACCCGAGCAAAAGGCTACTGGGAGAATTATAAGTGGCGAAGTTGCTATTAGCGATTTAGTAAAGGCGCTACATGAGGAAGCGAAAGTAATATAAAGGAAATAAATGACAAAGATATTAGTCGTTGCGGAACAACGTAATAACAAAATAAAAAGTTTAAGTTTCGAAGTTGCAACTTTGGCAAAGACACTTTCAGACTCGGTTAGTGCATTAGTTATTGGTTCAGCAATTTCTAACGAGGCAAAACAATTTGGTGAATATGGAATCTCTACAGTCTTCACAATTGAAAAAGAACTACTAGTAAATTATTCACCAGATGGTTATGCTAATGCCGTTAAACAGGTCGTTGATAAAGAACAAATTGATATTGTAATGCTTGGTGCATCATCGTTAGGAAAAGACTTATCAGGACGAATTGGCGAAAAAATTGGTGCAGGAGTTGCACAAGACTGTATTAAAATTCATTCAGATTTTACTGCCGTTCGACCCATGTATGGAGGGAAAGTATTATCTACCATAAAAATTAAAACAGATAAAAAAGTTTTTTCAATTCGTCCCAATGTGACAAAAGAAAAAAAGAGTGTAAGCAATGTAAATGTAAATTCTTTCGATTCAAGTATCGATTTTAAAACCATTGTGAGTGAGATTATTAGTTCCGCAGGAGAAAAATTAGACGTTGCAGAAGCAAATTTTATTGTTACTGGTGGACGCGGAATGGGAGAAGCTAAGAATTGGAATTTAATTGAAGACCTTGCGAAAACATTAAATGCAGCAACGGGTGCATCCCGTGCTGTTGTTGATGCCGGATGGCGCCCGCATTCTGAACAAGTCGGTCAAACGGGAAAAACAGTTTCGCCCAATTTATATATTGCCTGCGGTGTTTCGGGTGCAATTCAGCATTTAGCAGGTATGAAAACATCAAAATTTATTGTAGCGATTAACAAAGACTCGGAAGCACCTATTTTTAAAATTTCAGATTATGGAATCGTTGGAGATGTAATGGATGTTTTACCTAAATTAAATGAAGAATTCAAAAAACTTTTAAACTAGCAACGGTATAACAACATTGTTTTCATAATTTTTTTAAAAGCATCCAATTCTGTTTAATTCCAAAGAGATAGGAAACTCCAACAATAAATGATATTAATGATGACCAAAAAATAAAATTTTTATTCTCATTTCCAAAAAAATAAACAGGTATTCCTACAAAACCTCTTATTAAATAAATCGCAGTTATTATAATTAGTCCAACTTTTAAATATGTTAGCTTTCGAATAACCTGATTTCCTGACAAAGCATAAAACGCAAAAAGTGTAAATACAACAGAAATTAATATCGTTAAAAAATGGGGATATAATTTCCCCTGCTCCGACATAAGTGCCATCTCTTCTCCAGCTCCAAACAGTCGATATCCCTCCGCCCCCAAGAACAAGACGACTACTACATGTAAAGTAGCAATTAGAAAACTAAAAAAAGCGACCATCTTTAAGAAACTCACAAAATTCATGGTTTATTAAAATTTTTTCTAACTTTTTAAGTTTAAGTTTCTTGCTATATATTAGCAAGTATTTAAATTTCTTCCATGATTAGAGAGTAACACGATATTTGTTCGCGTTGAGAAAGTATTTAATTGGTCACACTGATTGTAAAGTATTCTTTATTTTTGTTTTCGCTCTTTGTTTCTTATAATCATTGCAGTGTGGTTAAGGATACCATAGATATTTATGATTAACGAAGAGACTTGCGCAGGAAATTAAAATTTTCTATCTTCGGCGCAAAAAAATTAGTTGCGAGAAAGGTGTTTATGTTTGAATTGATGAAAAATAAAAAAGGGATTATCCTTGGCTTAGCTAATGATAAATCAATCGCATGGGCTATTGCCAAGGAATTGCATAAACACGGTGCAACAATTGGTTTCTCATATGTAAACAGTGCAATTGAAAAAAGAATGCGCCCATTAGCTGAGGGCTTTGATTCAAATTATATTGAAAAATGCGATGTTAGTTCTGATGATGATATTCAAAAATTTGTTGATGGATTTGGTAAAAAATATGGACAAATTGATTTTATTGTTCATTCCTTAGCTTTTGCCGAACGTGATGATCTTAATGGCGATTTTATAAATACGTCACGGAAGGGTTTTTCCAAAGCCTTAGATATTAGTGCTTATTCGCTAATTGCACTTTGTCAGGTTGCTTTACCTTATTTGAAAAAAGGTAGCTCCATTATTTCCTTAACTTATCTTGGTTCAACAAAAGTGGTTGAGGGATACAATGTAATGGGAGTTGCAAAAGCTGCGCTTGAGTCATCCACCCGTTACTTAGCTTATAATTTAGGACCACAAGGAATACGTGTAAATACAATTTCTGCAGGTCCAATAAAAACCCTTGCAGCATCCGGTGTACCGCGTTTTAAAACAATGCTAAAACAGTTTAAAGATCGCAGTATCTTAAGACGAAATATAACTCAAGAGGAAGTTGGAAAGACAGCTCTTTACTTGCTGAGTGATTTGGCTTCAGGTGTGACTGGTGAAACGCATTTTGTTGATTCGGGTTATCAAACCATGGGTTTTAAACTAATTGATGAATAGCGATCAAGTTAACGCCCGCTTCGCGGGCTTTAACGGCGAACTAAAGCGTTCAAGTTTATGTGCCCGCAAGCGGTCACTAACAAAACGTTGAAACCCCATCTCCTGCGGGAGACTACGCCTTCGTCTTTTCAACATCGAAAACAGAGTTTTCTCTTGTTGAAGACTCTGGTGGCGCTTAACTTCGCCGTTACCATGTAAATAAAGTGACTCAACTAGGCATCTTTTTTTGTTTATAGGATTCTAAATTCGTGAAAAAAACAATTTTAACAGGAATTCAGGCTTCTGGTATTCCTCATTTAGGTAATCTTCTAGGTGCAATAGAACCTGCTATAAGTTTATCGAAAAAAGATGAGTTAAATGGAATTTTTTTTATAGCAGATTACCATGCTCTAACTTCACTTAAAAATAAAAAGGAACTTCAGGAAAATATTCTTTCAGTTGTTGCAACTTGGTTGGCATTTGGTCTTGATGTCAAAAAATGTATTTTTTTCAAACAATCCGAAGTCATTGAAGTAATTGAATTAATGTGGAATCTCAGTTGCTTCACGCCGTTCCCTATGTTGGCAAATGCACACTCTTTTAAAGATAAGCAGGATAAATTATCTTACGTAAATGCGGCATTATTTTCATATCCTGTCCTCATGGCAGCCGATATTTTACTTTATGATGCTGATTTTGTCCCAGTAGGGAAGGATCAGAAACAGCATTTAGAAATCACTCGCGATATTGCAATAAAATTTAACAAACATTATCAAGAAGATTTTTTTACTTTACCCACTGCAATAATTGATAAAGATTTAATGCTTATACCAGGTACAGATGGGCGAAAAATGAGTAAATCTTATCGAAATACTCTTTCGATTTTTCAAGAAGACAAGCAATTAAAAAAGAGTATTAATGAAATTATAACTGATTCAACCCCGCTAGAGAAGCCCAAAGATCCAGAAAGCTGTCACATATTTGCGATTTTTAGAATTCTAGCCAATGATGATGAAATAAAAATACTAGCAGATAAATATCGGGCAGGTAATTTTGGATATGGTCATGCTAAAAGAGCTCTTTTTAATTTAATAAAAGATCGCTACGATTTCCAAAGGAAGGAATATGAACGTTACATAAGCGATAGAGGTGAATTACTTTCTGTGTTGAGTAAAGGTGCGAAACGAGCACATTTAATAGCATCTAAAAAGATAAATAAATTACGAAAAATTACCGGATATAAGTTTTTATAGAGTCTGCTTTTCTCAAAGAAAGAATCTTTAAAGACAATAAGTTTCACTTGACAGCAATATAGCCCAAGTTTATATTTTGGCTCTTTTTTTAGCTCGGGCCTGTAGCTCAGCTGGTAGAGCAGCGCCCTTTTAAGGCGTTTGTCGAAAGTTCGAATCTTTCCAGGCTCATTTTAAACCTGCTTTCTAAGCAGGTTTTTGTCACAGTTGAATTTTAATTTCTTCAATAAGCTCAGTTTTATAAAAATAAAGGTTTGTATTAAATTTTGACTTTTCAACAGTTTGGTTCAAAAAAGCAAAGGTCTTTTCTTTTAATTCCTTCAAATTGTCATATTCTTCTGTCATTAAAATCAGACCGCCCTCTTCTTCATCAATAAGAATAGTTTCTTCATCTATCAACGTGTATTCATCTCTCAAAATCTCAATACCTTCAAAAATACGATCCTCTAATTCTTCCAATACTTTCAAATTTATATCGTCTTTCTGGGTAAATTCAACTTCGGCATAATATAAAACATCTATCATAATTTTTCCTTCCATGATACCACTTTTTAGAAAATCCGTTCGTTAATTTTTATTTTCGATAAAATCAAATAAATCGTTACTAAACTCCTTTGCCATTCTTTTTACCTCGTTACTAGTATTCCCATTTCCAGCGATATCAGAAATAATTTTAAATGAATAAAATAGCACTTCAAAATACCTTGCAACCATAGCAATTCCCCATAGCTCCATATCAACAATATCAGCATATGGTCGAAGTTTCTTTGCATAGTCGTTATCTAGAACCCGTTGGAGCGTTGAAACAGATTTAATTTGACTTATTTTATCATTTGAATGGAAAAAATAACTATTGAATTTTCCGATTTCCGATTCAGAAAAGACGCTTCCTACAGAGTAAATCTTTCTTAACAGAATTGTTTCATTTAAACTAGCAGCTATTCCAAGGTTTATAATTGACTGAACCTCCTTTTCATACATATTAAGAAAAATAGTCGTTGAAATAATAGCCTGGTTGATGCCTTCACCAGTGATTAAAACAAATTTATTTTCTGTTTGATAATAATTCACTCTATTTATGTTTGAAACCTTCTGGGCTCGCCATCTTTTTAAAAAAACTTGAGCCTCACCTAAATGAGCAAAAATGTAAAGATCTTTTGTGTTTTTCATTTTCTAACACTTAATCATAATTTAAGATATCTATATAGAAATTATTTTTCGCTTGTGAGTTAAAATTGAGTTTTTTAAAACCTTAGAACATGCCCGTCTTTGTTCTTTTTCATTTTTTTTGGTATATGATTTTTTAACTCGTGGATAAATACTTTTAACACGTGCTTTTTTAGTGTTGTTCGCCCATAAATAACGCTAATTTCTCGTTTTGGGATAGGATTGGAAAAGGGACGACATCTCGATCTTTCGTCGCTCGTTTTAAAGTCATCCACCATTAAAGAAGGTAAAACGGTCAAGCCAAAGCCCTTGTCAACCAGGCGTTTAAGTGTTTCCAAGTTTCCACCTTCAAAGATCATATTTTTCTTAATTCGTTTACCTTCACCAAATTGGTTACAAAGTTGGATACTCTGTTCTCGAAAGCAATTCCCTTCATCCAACAACATGATCTCTTCCTTTGGTAAATCCGTCGATAATAAAAACGTTTTGCTTAGAAGTGAATGATTTTCTGGCAAATAAGCCAAAAAGGATTCATAATAAATTGGATTTTCAATAATACCATGTACATCTAGGGGTGTTGCTAAAATTCCAATATCTAAAACATTTTTTTGTATGCGATCGATAATTATATCCGTTTGGATTTCATCAATAATAAGCTCAATGTGTGGGTAACGTTTTAAGAATGATTGGATAAATAGAGGAATTAAATAAGGGGCTACGGTGGGTATTATACCTATTTTAAACTCACCCGAAATTTTATTTGAATATGTTGAAATAATATCATCAATGCGTAAACTTTCCTTCAGTGTAACGCGAGCTTGATCAATAATTTTTTTACCAATTTCTGTTGGCACAATGGGCTTTTTTAAGCGATCAAAAATTATGATGCCGAGTTCATCTTCCAGCTTTTTTGTTTGCATGCTCAATGTCGGTTGGCTTACGAAGCAACGTTCTGCTGCCTTAGCAAAATGTCGATATGTATCAACTGCTATGATATATTTTAGCTGGGTTAAAGTCACATTTATCTTTATTTAATTAATTCAACTATTAAAGCTGATGCTTCTCCACCGCCAATACACAGCGTTGCTAGACCTCGCTTTGCTTGTCGTTTTTTCATTGCGTAAAGCAACGTAGTAAGAATACGTGTCCCCGATGCACCAATAGGATGCCCAATTGCTACGGATCCACCATTTACGTTTACTTTTTCAGGATCGAGATCTAATTTTTTTATAGCGGCTAACGTAACCACAGCAAAGGCCTCATTTATTTCATATAAATCAATATCTGATAGGTTCATCTTTGCTTTTTTTAGAACTTTTTTTATCGCATCAACCGGCGCAATTGTAAATTCACTTGGCTTTCGTGCAGACGATGCTTGAGCAACAATACGAGCCATTCCTTCTAGATTCATTTCATTTGCTTTTTCTTCCGACATTAAAAGTACTGCAGCTCCCGCATCGTTAATACTGGATGCATTTGCTGCCGTTACTGTTCCCTCCTTCGAGAACGCAGCACGTAATGTTGGTATCTTTTCAAATTTAACTTTAAAAGGTTCTTCATCCTTATCAATGATTTTTGCATCACCTCTACGTTGCGGAATCATTACAGGAGCTATTTCTTCATCAAAGAGTCCCGAATTAACAGATTTTTGGGCCTTTTTATACGAATTTATACTAAATTGATCTTGTTCTTCACGCGAAATTTTGTTTTTAACTGAACAATCATCTGCAAAACATCCCATCGGATTTTTTGCGTATGCATCTGTTAAGCCATCATAAGCCATATGATCTAATAAGCTCGTACTACCATACTTTGTACCTTTTCTACTACTTAATAACAAATGGGGTGCCATAGACATTGATTCCATCCCACCGGCAACCACAACATCTGCATCTCCAAGCATAATGGCTTGGCTCGCCAACATTATAGCTTTTAATCCAGATCCACAAACCTTGTTTATTGTTAGACATTCAACCGACTTATCCAGACCTGCTGCTAAAGCTGCCTGACGAGCTGGTGCTTGTCCCAATCCGGCAGGTAATACGCAACCCATGATAACTTCATCCACCAAAAACGGGTTTATACCCGATTGTTGAATCACTTTTTTTATTGCTATTGAACCCAAGTCGGTTGCAGATATAGTGGATAGTGTACCTAAAAAGGAACCAACTGGAGTTCGAGCAGCAGACATAATAATAACATTTTTTAAAAGCATAAAACTTCCTTTAATAGTATTTTCTTATTTGTTTTTAATCTGTTAAATTAACTTTTTTGTAATATAGTCTTAAATATTGATGTTAGAAAGTAGCTTTGTTATTTAATTAAGGAGATATATCATTGTGGTTTAGAAATTTAAAACTGAGATTTAAATTAATATTATTTGGGTCTATGACTGTTTTTTTATTCGGTATTGTTTTTATTATTGCTTTCCCTCTTATGCAATATCGCCATTTTATTTCAGCTGCACAGGAACGAATGAATGTGATGGATATTGTGATAAGAAATAACATAACAAGTCTAAAAAATGTTCCAATAGATACCATTTTGAATACTTTAAACGGTCTTGATCACCTGAATTTTATTACCGTATATGATTCCAATAAAATCCAAATTGCAAACTTGAGACATAGAAATTTTGAAAAATTTGATTCACTTCACTCAAATTTTATAAATAAGATTTTATCGAGTGTAAAAGATAATGCTGTCCAAAATGATACAAAATATATCATACTTGATTCCTTTTATATTTTATTTAGTGAAATTCGTAATAATGATAAAATAGTTGGCTACTTACTTATTAATTTTGATATTTCAAACATTGATGAAGCAATAGCTAAGTCTAGGTGGTTAGCTATTTTAGTAACACTTCTATTTATTATCATTTCAACTTTGATCTCTTATACATTTTCATACATAATTGTTAAACCAATTGAACGAATAATGACCTTCTTTAAAGCAATGGCAGATGGAAAGGGAGATTTAACACGACGATTATATATAGGCTCGAATGATGAAATTGGTATCTTAGCAAATGAGTTTAATCGTTTTATTGAAGCACAAAGTGATATGATTTATGAAATTAAAAAAGCAATTGAAATTATCAATGCTCAAATACAGATGATAGAAGAACTTTCAAATAAGAATAACTATTTAATAAATGATCTTACCGTAAGTTTAGATCAAATACAAAGTGCCGTTACACAATTAGAATATTGTGCAGATTTGAATGTTGAATCAACTAAAAACGCAACAACTCAATCAGAAAAATCAATTTTATTGTCAACCGAAAACCAAAAAGCAGTTGAAAAAAGCATTACCGAGATGACGAATATAAAATCACAAGTTTATCAATTAGAAAGTGATATGACAACGTTGCACAAACGATCTCAACAAATTCAGAATATCTCTGATTTACTAAAAGATATTTCCGATAGGACTACAATTTTAGCATTAAATACATCTATTGAAGCAAATAAAGCAGGAGAACATGGAAGTGGTTTCTTAATAATTGCTGATGAAATACATCGACTCGCAGATCAGAGTTTAAACTCCCTTGGTGATATCAATCGATTAACTATAGACCTACAAAAAAGTTTGGATCAATCTTATAAAATTACTTTAAGTACCAGTAAGGAAGTTGAAAATGGTATGGAAAGTATTGAGAAAACAGGTGGACAAATTACCGAATCTTTATCAAGTGTAAATAATAATTTAGCACATATTAAAGAAGTATCAGACATGGCTAGTGAGCAAAAAATGCGAGTTGAAGAAATTGTTGATAATATAACAAATTCAGTATCAAATATTAGCCATATAAAACTTTCAACAGATAAAACCTTAAATAGTGTTCAAGAGCAAAAAAAGCGTATTGATGATTTAACAGAATTAATGCAAAATTTTAAAATTATGAGCTAGTTTGAAAAAAACTCAAACTGACTTTTAATCTAAAAAGAAACTGTTTAAAATTAATAATCTTTTGAGAAGCATTTTACTTTTCAAAATTTTTTGTATCAGAATTTGATTCTTCTCATGTAAAAATACGCTAAATACAACACCTAATGCGATTCGCCAAATATGACTAAAAACTCCTAAAATTTATCAAAAATTCCTTTTTATTATAATAAAAATTAGATAACATTGCTTCACCTATTCAGAGCAAAGTATTTTTTATCTAAAACGTTGTGTCACAATGCTTTATGAAAAATAATTACATATAATCTACCACCTTGAGAGGCTGAAATGACAGAACAAAAAAAACACATTGGGTTAAAATTTCAACGACGTTTCTCAAAAGCTTATAAACACGCCGTTGATGCTTTTGAATATGATCGTCGGTCATCAATTTTGCGAAATCCGGATGGCTCTGTTATTTTTGAACAACATGATATAGAAGTCCCAAAATCGTGGTCTCAAGTTGCTACTGATGTTTTGGCTCAAAAATATTTTCGGCGTGCTGGTGTACCCCAAAAAAGTGAAAATGAAAAATCTGGATTAGGTTCAGAAACAAGCATTAAGCAAGTTGCTCATCGTTTGGCTGGTTGTTGGACTCACTGGGGGAAAGAATATGGTTACTTCAAGGGAAAGGAAGATTCAAAAAATTTTTACGAAGAAACCGTTTATATGATTATTAACCAAATGGTTGCCCCAAATTCACCACAATGGTTTAATACTGGTCTAAATTTTGCTTACGGAATTAATAGTGAATCGCAAGGACACTACTACGTAGATCCAAAAACAGGAAAAGTTGAAAAATCAACAGATGCATATACACATCCACAACCACATGCTTGTTTTATTCAATCGGTAAAAGATGATTTAGTAAACGAAGGTGGTATTTTTGATCTTGTAACCAGAGAAGCACGCCTCTTTAAATATGGTTCAGGAACAGGATCAAATTTCTCAGCAATTCGAGGTATGGGTGAAAATCTATCCGGCGGAGGGAATTCATCTGGTTTAATGTCTTTTTTAAAGGTAAACGATAGAGCTGCCGGAGCGATTAAGTCGGGTGGAACAACACGCCGCGCTGCTAAAATGGTTTGCTTAGATTTAGATCACCCAGAAATCGAAAATTTTGTAAACTGGAAAGTAATTGAGGAGCAAAAAGTTACAGCTCTTGTAGCTGGATCAAAAATTAGTCGCCGTTTATTAAATAATATTATGAAAGCTGTTCGAGAAGGTAAATCGGCAAATGTAAAAGAAAATAAATTACTAGCTTCAGCAATCGTTAAGGCAAAAGAAGCTGAAATACCTATGAATTATATTTTTCGAACGCTTCAGTTGGTAGAACAAGGTAAAAAAACAATAGATTTTGAAACATATAACACAGATTATAATTCAGAAGCTTATACAACAGTTAGCGGACAAAACTCAAATAATTCTGTTCGAATTCCAAATAGCTTTTTTGAGGCTGTTGAAAATAATAGCGATTGGGCTCTTATAGAAAGAAGCACAGGAAAAGTATCTAAATCTTTAAAAGCTAATGATTTATGGGACCAAATAACAAACGCCGCATGGTCGTGTGCTGACCCAGGTACCCAATATGATGATACTATTAATGAATGGCATACTTGTCCAGAAGATGGACGTATAAACGCATCAAACCCATGCTCAGAATATATGTTTTTAGACGATACGGCTTGCAATTTAGCGTCATTAAATCTTGTTAAATTTTATGATGATGATACACAAGAACTTCGTATAGAAGATTTTAAACATGCCGTTCGAATTTGGACGATCGTATTAGAGATATCCGTCTTGATGGCTCAGTTTCCGTCAAAAGAAATTGCTGAAAAATCTTATACTTTCAGAACACTTGGCTTGGGATATGCCAATATTGGTGCTGTGTTAATGCGAATGGGTATTCCGTACGACTCAAAGGAAGCAATGGCAATTATTGGATCTATTACGGCTATTCTTACAGGTGAATCTTATGCCACATCCGCAGAAATGGCTCGCGAATTAGGTCCTTTTGAGGGTTATGAGCGTAACAAAGAACATATGTTGCGTGTCATTCGCAACCATCGACGAGCTAGTTACAATGAACCCAAGGAAAATTTTGAAAATCTGAGTATTACACCTCTTGGGATAAACAAGCATTATTGTCCTGATTACTTATTACAAGCATCTCACGAAGCTTGGGATAAAGCTTTAGAAAATGGTGAAAAATACGGTTATCGAAATGCACAAGTTACGGTATTAGCACCTACCGGAACGATTGGTTTAGTTATGGATTGTGACACAACCGGAATTGAACCTGATTTTGCTTTAGTAAAATTCAAAAAACTTGCGGGTGGAGGATATTTTAAAATTGTAAATCAGTCTGTACCATCGGCTCTCAAACATTTAGGATACTCAGTTAGTCATATTGATGACATTATCAACTATACGGTGGGACACAAAAGCTTAATAGGTTGTGAAACAATTAATAAACTTAGCTTGAAGGAACGAAGTTTCAATACTGAAAAAATTGACGCCATTGAAAGTCAATTAAAAAACGTATTTGATATCAAATTTGCCTTTAATAAGTACATTTTAGGTGAAGACTTTTTAGAAAATAATCTGAACTTGTCTGCGGCTGTTTATAACAATCCTGATTTTGATTTACTAAAAGAAATTGGATTTACTGATAAGGAAATTGAGATAGCAAATGATTATATCTGCGGAACAATGACCCTTGAAGGTGCACCTCACTTAAAGAAAGAACATTATCCCGTTTTTGATTGTGCTAATAAATGTGGAAAGTATGGTGAACGCTATATTCATTATTTAGGACATATTCGTGCAATGGCTGCGGCACAACCATTTATTTCAGGTGCAATTTCGAAGACCGTTAATATGCCAAATAGTGCAAATATTGACGATATTAAAAATGCATATATTAAATCGTGGCAGTTAATGCTCAAAGCAAATGCACTTTATCGAGATGGATCAAAATTATCGCAACCACTTAATACTATTTCGGATGATGTAGCAGATTCTTTACTCAGTATTGGTACCGAAAACGATTTTAATGAACAAGTTGGGTCAAAAGAAATACATGAGCACATTGAAGCAAAATATAAAAAACGTCGCAAATTAAACTCCAAGCGTCGAGGTTTTACACAAGAAGCAACTATAGGCGGAACAAAATTATATCTTCGCACTGGTGAATACCCAGATGGAACTTTAGGTGAAATTTTTATTGATTCCTACAAAGATGGTGCATCGTATAGAAGCCTGCTAAATTGTTTTTCTGTTGCCATTTCTAAAGCATTACAATACGGTGTCCCTTTAGAAGAACTTGTTGACTCATTTACGTTTACGCGTTTTGAGCCTGCGGGTAGTGTATCCGGACATGAAAATATTAAGCAGGCAACATCTATCCTTGATTTTATTTTTCGGGTGTTGGGTTACGAATATTTGAAACGAACTGATTTTTTGCACATTAAACCAGAAGATTTAGATTTACAAGCTACTGATATTAAACCCATAGTAAAGAAAGAAAAGAAAACCATTGTCGAACAAGCCGTTGATAACCAAAAGGTGAAAGAACCTGAAGTGGTTGCTGCTTCTATTGTTGGAGCAAATAAAGACCAAAAAGTACGCCGAGCAATGACACAAGGATACACAGGTGAACAATGTTCAAATTGCGGTTCAATGAAAGTAAAGCGTAATGGAGCATGTACCGTTTGTGATGATTGTGGTACAACGACTGGATGTTCCTGATATTTAGAATAAAATTTCTCATTGAAATATAAAACACACAGATCCTTTGGTGTATTTCTGCTGAAAAGAGGATAAAATTTTTAACGCATAGAACGTCGTTACAAATAGTTTTTTACGTTATTTATTAAAAGGAAATCATCATCGAAAAAAAATCTTACTGTTGTTCTAATTTTTCTACAAAATAACTATAAATTTAATCTTACTATGGATTCGACTTTATTTAAGCGACTTTTATCTTATTTTAAGCCCTATCAAAGGAAACTTGTCTTTGCTTTATTTTTAACGCTTTTAAGCGCTGTGATATCATTGGCACCGCCACTGGTCACAAAATATACAATAAATAATTATATCATGAATAATGACTTAAGTAAAGCAGAACGCTTAGAAGGCATTTTTCTTATGATCTTTATATTTCTCGGTGTGCTACTTATAAATTTTTTTTTCCGTTTTATAAAAGATTACTTAACAGGAAAAATTGGACAAAGAGCGATTTGTGATATTCGTGTTCATGTTTTTAATCATCTCCAATCACTAAGTTTACGCTATTTCGATAGTAACCCCATTGGACGCTTAATGACACGAGTAACAAATGATATTGAAGCTCTCAATCAAATGTTTACACAAGGTGTTGTGACAATCTTTGGGGATATTTTTATGATAGTGGGAATCATAATTACTTTAATTGTGATCAACACACAAATGGCAATGTGGACTTTTTCTGTTTTACCATTCCTTTTTTTAATTTCTTTTATTTTTCGAATAAAAGTCCGTAAAAATTTAACAACAGTTCGCGCTCTTGTTGCTAGATTAAATGCTTATATGCAAGAAAATATTACTGGAATATATATTGTAAAATTATTCAACAGAGAACAAAAAAACTATGGTGAGTTTGTTTCAATAAATAGTGAACATACGAAAGCGTGGGTTCAGAATGTAACACTCTATTCACTCTATTTTCCAGCGATTGAGCTCGTTTCTTCAATTGCAATTGCGCTTATTCTTTGGAATGCATCTGGACAAATACTGCATAAAGAAACAACATTTGGAAGTATTGTCTTATTTATTCAAATGGCACAAATGTTTTTCCGCCCCATTAGTGATCTTAGTGAAAAATATAATATTATACAAAGTGCAATGGCTTCGTCCGAGCGCATTTTTAGTGTTTTAGATACGAAACCAGATATAAAACATGATAAGACCAAACATTTTCGGAATTTGTTTAAAGGCAAAATTGAGTTTAAGCATGTTTACTTTTCCTATAACACAGAAAATATTCAAGAGAATGATTATATTCTAAAAGATATTTCTTTTACCGTTTCTGCGGGCGAAAAACTAGCTATAGTCGGACACACCGGCGCCGGAAAATCAACAATAATTAATCTAATCAATCGATTTTATAATATTCAAAAAGGGCAAATTTTAGTTGACGATATTGATATTCAAGGTTGGAATCTCGAAGAGTTAAGATCTCATATCGGAATTGTTTTACAGGATATTTATCTTTTTTCTGGAACAGTTTATGATAATATCGGACTTTATGCTTACGACATTTCGATACATGATATTGAACTAGCCTGCAAAATGGTTCATGCTGATAAATTTATACAAAAATTACCAGAAGGATATCAAACAAGAATAAAAGAACGTGGAAGTATTCTTTCTACGGGGCAGAAACAGTTACTCTCGTTCGCACGCGCTTTAGTTTTTAATCCCTCTCTTCTTATTCTAGATGAAGCGACCGCGTCAATTGATACAGAAACAGAATTGCTCATTCAAGATGCCCTAAAAAATTTAATGAAAAATCGGACATCAATTATTGTTGCACACCGTCTTTCTACAATTAAAGATGCCGACCAAATTATTGTTTTACACAAAGGAGAAGTAAAAGAGAAAGGGAATCATAAGCAATTAATGTCTCAAATTGATGGACTTTATTTTAAACTCCATCAATTACAGTACGAAAGCTAATTGGGATATTTCGATATTCAAATCAAAATCCATAATTTTCCATTAATTTATCCAACTCCCGCCATTTTTTGCCGTTACTAAATCTCGCTGCATCGGAAACTGACATATTTAATATAAATACTTGATACATTCCTAAATGCTTAACGCGTTTTTTTAAAATTGTGTTTTGTTTATTCTCTTCTGCAACCATTCCACCATATATAATAGTAAACCACTGTTCAATATCTCTCTGATGCTCAACGGCATATGTTTTTGCAATTTT
The DNA here is from genome assembly GCA_032361185.1 of Lepetodrilus ovalis. Taxonomy (NCBI): domain Eukaryota; kingdom Metazoa; phylum Mollusca; class Gastropoda; order Lepetellida; family Lepetodrilidae; genus Lepetodrilus; species Lepetodrilus ovalis. Next base: position 41,681 of record JAUTBQ010122192.1, on the reverse strand, counting down.
ATCTATCAATATCAGTACATGGGTATTAATTTTTTGGTTAGTAACACTATAAATTTTTATAAAATCGGTATAAATTTTGTTATTGGAGTAGTAATTTGCTATCCTCTTTAATTCTAAAAAATAAATTTCGTCTCGTAGGGCAGTTTTACGATTACTTGTGTCCACTAAATAGACACACCAATTGTCAAAGCGACTTTTATCAAAAACTATCCTTTTATTATTCTCCAATTGCTTAATTAAAATCACTGTACTTTCATCTATTCCGTATAACAAGAGCATTTTTAAGTACGATTTGTAATAAGTAATTCTGTTAATTCGCCTCTTTTATTCGGATTTGAATTAATATTTCGTCTCGCTATAACTCGTGTAATATTAAATTTTTTATACAGCTTGTAGAAAAAATTTTCATTCAGGTTCTCACCTTTGGCATCGGCATTATTTAATATCCAGCTATGCTTAAGTGAATCAAGGTTCTCACAAAATTTAAATAAACGAATTTGTTCAGCGTCATCAAAAATATCTTTTGTGTAAGAATTAAAATTTGATGTCATATTTAATGGTTTATAAGGTGGATCAAAGTAAAACAAGCTCGGTGATTTTGCATATTTTAAAGTATTCTCAAAATCACCGTTTAGTATCGTTACCTTTTGTAGAAGCTTGCTAACTGTCTTTAAATTTTTTTCATTACAAATCATCGGAGTTTTATAACTTCCTATGGGTACGTTAAATTCATTTTTCTTGTTAACACGATATAATCCGTTAAAACAAGTTCGATTTAAAAATATAAGTAAAGCAGCTTGCTTTATACGGGTGGAGACTCTACGGTTAAACAATTGTCTTTTTGAGTAGTAGTATTCTTGTTTCTTTTCATGATTATTTACTAAAAAATGATATTCTTTTTCCCATTTTGTCAGCACAAGAATTAAATCATCAACATTTTCTTTAATGCACTTATATGAATTTATTAGATCAACATTTATATCATTTATAATCGCTGTTAACTTTGGATATTTTTGAAGTAGATAAAATAAAAGCGCACCACCACCGACAAAGGCTTCAATATAAATAAATTCGGATTTAATAAATTTTTTTGGTATTACTTGTTCTATTGAAGACAGTAGTTGTCTTTTTCCACCTGCCCACTTTAAGAATGGTTTTGCCATATTATACACTTTTATAAATTCTTTACTACTTTAATGCATCTCTTAAGAATGCATTTATCGCAACAGCGTGTGCAAAGTCACTTGCAATGGTTTCTAATAAATCAGAATTAACAAGAAGCTTTGATTCATATTTTTTAAGATAGTAAAATGATTTATTAAGTAACAGTGGCTAAGTTTCCACCATTTCGAGATATGGTGATGGTATTTTTTATATTTTTTACCTTTGATTTCACCAAAAATTCTTATAAAACTTGGGTTATTAATAATTGAATTGAAATAATTCATATTTTTGTAAATATGGCTTCGAATTTTCTCACGTTGTTTTGGATCAAGTTCAAAACAGCCACTGTAAAGACGAAGGTCTTCGCCTGAAAATTGAATGTAAGCTCCCGGATTATTTCGTTCTTTTCGTCCATTTTTACTAATCACAGCGGAAATATGATTTTTATATGGTGTTTTATCCCTGCGAAACCTCATGTCCTTGTAGATTCGGGAAATACAATCTTTTACTTCAAATGAAAGTTCCGGAATGTACTGTTGGAATCTAATTATCATATCTGAAATAAAAGCTTTAAATGGCGCTTCTACTGCTATTTTATATCTCTCTTTATTCGCGCTAAACCATTCTTTATTATTATTTTTTGGCAATTCTTCTAAAAAAGATAGCGTTTCATGGTTAAAGTATTTCATGTTACACAACCTGTCTAGTAATGTATCTCATTAATTCTGATGTAATCCAACGTACAAAATTTTTTTTAAATGAACATTATTTATCTTATGATATTCGATTCCTTTTAGATATTATTAGTTTCAATATATGTTTTACAGTATCATTATTAGAAAAACTTAATAATCTCATCAAAGATTATGATTTGTTAGACGCTATACTTCCTTTATATTTCCGTTTATAAATTGTGAGCAAGGAGATCACTTCGTGAAATACAAAATTCAGACAGGTAATTTGGCTTTTTTACTACATCGCTTGACGGGTGTTACGTTAATTGCCTATTTACTTCTTCATATTTACATCTTAACAGGACTATACGATCCACAATCTTTTGCGGAGGAGATGAAGCTTCTATCTAATCCCGTGGCTCAAACAATTGAGTTTTTATTATTTTTACCTATTTTATTTCATTCTTTAAATGGAATCCGGCTCATTATAGTAGAATGGACAGATAAGGGTTCTAAAAATCATAAAAAAATGCTTACTGCGGTATATGTCGTTAGTGTGATCTTGGCTGCAACTATGTTATTCTTATTTTTAAATCATAAACCTTATCAAGAGCAAAAAGTGGATGATTACACAAAAAAAGCTGTTGAACAAGTTAAGAAATGAGGAATAAATGAACAAAATAAGATTAGCGGATAAAGACAGAGATAAGTTTGAATACAAGGGAAGTAAGGCTTCTGGCTCTTTTGCATATTATTTCCAACGTATTTCAGGTGGAGTATTGGTGCTTTTGCTATTTCTTCACTACTTTATGATGCACTCAACAACAATGGGTGGGCATAGCCATGAAGAAACTGTCAGACGATTAAGTCAATGGGAGTGGCAGGCTTTTTATTTAGCTTTTATAAGCTTGGGATTATATCATGGGTTAAATGGAATATGGAATATTGTACAAGATTACAAGTTATCGAGCCGAGTTAAAATGGCAATTTATATTTTTTTGATTATGTTTGGTGTCATTTTTGTTGCAATAGGTTCCCTAACCGTCATTAATATTCCTCAAATTTTTGCAGGAGCAATACGATGATAAAACATATATATGATGTAGTGATTGTTGGTGCCGGAGGTGCTGGATTAAGGGCAGCCATAGAAATTCCAAAGCATTATAAAGTAGCTCTTGTAACAAAAGTATTTCCTTCTCGTTCGCACACAGGAGCTGCACAAGGTGGTGTTTGTGCAACCTTAGGAAATGAAGAAGAGGATCATATCTTGTGGCATGCTTTTGATACAATCAAGGGTGGTGATTATTTAACAGACCAGAATGTCGCCATGGCACTAGCAAAGGAAGCCCCACAAACAATTATTGAGTTAGAACAAATGGGGATGCCGTTTTCAAGAACTAAAGAAGGAAAAATTGCACAGCGCTTTTTTGGCGGACATACTCGTAATTATGGAAAGGAACCCGTTCGCCGTGCATGCTATTCTGCAGATCGAACCGGGCATGTAATGTTGCACACACTTTTTGAGAATGCCCTTAAAAATGATATTCAAACATTTTCGGAATTTATGGTTCTGGATTTGATAAAAGAAGATGATCAAGTCAGTGGAATTGTTGCTCTTGATATTTCAACTGGAAAATTACATATGTTTCAAGCGAAGGCTGTTATTTTTGCAACGGGTGGATATGGTCGTGCTTTTAAAACAACATCCAATGCCCTAGCGAATACAGGTGATGGCGTTGGCATGACACTGCGAAATAATATTCCTTTACAGGATATGGAGTTTGTTCAGTTTCATCCAACTGGACTTGTGAAAATTGGAGTTCTTGTTTCTGAAGCTGCACGGGGTGAAGGTGGTATTTTACTTAATACCGAAGGTGAACGTTTTATGGAGCGAATTGCGCCAACAGTAAAAGATTTAGCCCCTCGAGATATGGTTGCTCGTTCAATGATTACAGAAATTCGCGAAGGTCGTGGATTCCAATGGTCTGATGGTTCGCCCTATATCAAACTTGATTTAACGCATCTTGGTGCTGAGCATATTGAAGCCAAGCTTCCTGATATTGCGGGATTTTCTCGAACCTATTTGGGAATAGATCCTGTTAAAGAACCAATTCCAGTACATCCGACCACTCATTATTCAATGGGTGGAATTCCAACAAATCTTAATGCAGAGGTTATTTCAGATGGTAACGGGACAGTTGTTAAGGGCTTTTATGCCATTGGTGAATGTGCTTGTGTTTCTGTTCATGGTGCAAATCGCTTAGGAACAAATTCATTATTAGATCTTGTTGTCTTTGGTCGTCGTGCAGGAATGGCTGTGACCGAATATTTATCACATGCAAAATCAGTAAAACTTCCTAAGAATGCCGGAAAACGGGCAAGTGAGATGATCCATACCGCAGTGAATAATACAGGAAACGAATCATTAAACGATATACGTAACGAAATGCAAATGGAAATGATGGATAAAGTATCTGTTTTTCGTGAAGATGAAGGTATGGAAAAAGCAATACAAACAATTAAAAAGCTGAAACAACGCTATAAAAATGTCGCTGTTCGCGATAAAAGTAATATCTTTAATATGGATTTAGTCGAAGTTATCGAAATGGGCTTCACCTTAGATGCAGCGGAAGTTACTGCTGTGTGTTCCCGCAATCGAACCGAATCTCGCGGAGCTCACAGTCGTGTAGATTATGCGGAAGATGTTCATAAAAAGGATTCAAAATATGATGGAAACGGACGAAATGATAAAGACTGGTTGAAACACACTTTGATCCATGCAACGAAAAAAGAAAGTAGCTATAAAATTGATTATAAACCCGTACACATTTATCCAGAATCGGAATATCCTCAATTTAAACCAAAAGAGAGGAGATATTAGTCATGTCACTAGAAATTACACTTCGCATTCAGCGATATAACCCAGAAACTGATAGTGCTCCTCATTTTCAGAATTTTCATGTTAAAGGATTGGATAAAAAGGATCGTATTTTAGATGCGCTTAATAAAATAAAATGGGAAATGGATGGGACTCTAACTTATCGGCGATCCTGCGCTCATGGTGTTTGTGGTTCTGATGGAATGAAAATTAATGGGAAAAATAGTATTGCGTGCCAAATGCTTTTGCAAGACATCCCAGATTTAAAAAAAATAATAACAATCGAACCGCTTCCATCAATGCCCGTTATTAAAGATTTGGTTGTGGATATGACCGACTTTTTTAAGAAATTTGAACTGATAAAACCGTATCTAATTTCTAAGGAACAAACCTTCGAAAAAGAACGGATTCAATCCAATGAAGATGCTGATATTATACAAGAATCAACAGTTTGTATACTTTGTGGTTGTTGTTCTGCATCTTGCCCATCTTCATGGAAGAACCCAAATTATCTTGGTCCTGCAGCATTATTAAAAGCTTATCGATTTATTTTTGATACAAGAGACGATGCACAAGATGAACGTCTTGATATTCTAGATAATCATGACGGTATTTGGCGTTGTCATAGTGTTTTTAATTGTGTGGAAGCTTGCCCGAAAGAAATAGATATCACACGGCATCTTTCCGCCTTAAAAAAACGAATCGTTGAAAGAGAATACTAATAGAATTCGTTAAGGAAGGTTTGAGTATATTATTTTTTGTTAGGAGATTTTTTAGCCTAATATGAGATGGTTTTTTTACCAACCCCGGTTTTCGAATTTTTCCCCCTCAATTAGCTCATCGCATGAAATTCCAGTCATAGGTTGTCCTAATCCTTCCGAAACTTCAGTTACTTTTTTAATATCTTTCCAATGCGTCACCGCTTCAACGCAGGCCCTTGCGCGTTTAAACTGTTCAGCCATACGTGCCTTATCACTTAAACCTTCAGAAGACTTAAAAATACCAGACCCGATAAAAACGGATTCAGCTCCAATTTTCATCATAAGAGCCGCATCTGCGGGTGTAGCAACACCGCCAGCTGCAAATAAAGGAACGGGTAGTTTACCATGCTCATGAATATATTGAACCAATTCAAATGGTGCTCCAATATCTCGTGATTCACGCATTAATTCATCTTTATCCATATGCTTAATACGTGCCATTTGTTGTTTTATCATTCGCATATGTCGTACTGCTTGGATAATATCACCTGTCCCCGCTTCCCCTTTGGAGCGGATCATTGCTGCTCCTTCGGTAATCCGTCGGAGTGCTTCACCAATATTTGTAGAACCACATACGAAAGGTGCCTTAAAGTCACGCTTGTACACATGGTTTTTATCGTCTGCTGGTGATAAAACTTCTGACTCATCAATAAAATCAACGGCCAAATTTTCTAATATCTCCGCCTCGACAATATGCCCAATTCTGCATTTCGCCATTACGGGAATAGAAACAATCGCTTGTATTTCTTTAATCATTTTAGGATCAGACATTCTAGATACCCCGCCCGAAACACGTATATCTGCTGGGATTCTTTCTAATGCCATTACTGCAGCTGCACCGGCATCTTCAGCAATTTTTGCCTGTTCGACGTTCATCACATCCATAATAACGCCACCCTTTAGCATCTCTGCTAATGCTATTTTGATTTTATACTCTTTGCTATCAAAAAACATGAACGCTCCATTAAATTAAGAGAATTTATACTTTTGTTATCAGCTTATCAAGGAAAGTTAATGCTTTTCTTTTAATAAAAAACTTCCATTGTATTCAAAACTTGAATACTTTTTTATAACGTTGTATTTTGCTTTAAAACGGTCATTGAATGTATTCATTTTTAGATAAAGTTTCATATCCCAGTGATATAAAAAATTTTAGTACAAACGAGCTTCATGGTTTGGTTATTGATTGTCGTAGTTTTCTTATCGAAATTATGTCTAAGACAAGTGGTCATTTTGCTTCTTCACTCGGAGTTGTTGAGTTGACCGTTGCCTTGCATTATGTTTACAACACGCCAAATGATTTACTCGTTTGGGATGTTGGGCATCAAGCATATATTCATAAGATTCTAACGGGGCGTAAACATCAATTTGATACCCTAAGAAAGTATAAAGGACTTAGTGGTTTTCCTAAGCGAAGTGAGAGTAAGTATGATACTTTTGGGGTGGGTCATGCTAGTACATCAATATCTGCCGGGTATGGCATGGCATGTGCGCTAGAACACTTGGACAAAAAAGATCATGTTATTTCAATCATTGGTGATGGCTCGTTAACTGGTGGCTTAGCATATGAAGGCTTGAATAATGCCGGTTCTTCCAAGAAAAATTTTGTGGTCATTTTAAACGATAACGATATGGCAATTGACGAAAATGTTGGTGCACTCAATAAATATTTTACACAAATTATGTCAAGTCGTCCGTACAATAAACTTAAAGATGAAGTTTGGAATTGGGCAAATCGTCATCAAAGTATTGGTAAAACTATTCAAAAATTTGGGCACAAGGTTGAAGAAGGATTAATTGGAACATTTACGCCGGGTGCAATTTTCGAACAATTAGGATTTAATTATATTGGACCGGTAGATGGTCACGACTTAACAACGTTAATCAATTTATTTAAAAAAGTTAAAAGAATGCGTGGTCCCATTTTAGTTCATCTTATTACGAAAAAAGGAAAGGGTTACGAGTTTGCCGAAGAAAATGCCTTAAAATACCATGCCGTTTCATCACCCTTTGATCCTAAAATAGGAATGAATAAATCTGCACAGTTAGATACCGCGCCTTATACGGAAATTTTTTCCTCAGCCATTGAGCATTTTGTTGAAAAAGATAAATCACTTGTTGTTATCACACCCGCGATGATATCAGGATCAGGTTTAAAAAGGCTTTCAAAAAAATATCCAGATCAACTTTATGATGTTGGCATAGCAGAAGCACACTCACTCACTTTTGCCGGAGGCTTAGTAACTCAAGGTATGAAAGTTGTTGTTGCAATATACTCAACTTTTTTACAACGAGCCTATGATAATGTTATTCATGATATTGCACTTCAAAACTTAAATATTCTTCTTTGTATTGACCGTGCTGGAGTTGTAGGTGCCGACGGTGCAACACATCATGGTATTTTTGATATCAGTTATCTACGTTTAATCCCAAATATGATAATCATGGCTCCTGGACATGCACAGGATCTTTGGGATATGATATACAGTGGTTTATATCATTATACAGGACCCGTTTCTCTCCGCTATCCTCGCGATAGTATTAAATTAAAATCTAAACTTAAAAAATGTTATCACCTTAAAATCGGAAAAGCTGAGCAACTTGTAGAAGGTAGCGATATTGCTATTCTTGCACTTGGATACATGGTAGAAGAAGTTCAGAAAGCCTTACCCATATTATCAAAACTAGGATTTAGTCCATCATTATATAATATGCGCTTTGTAAAACCGCTTGATGAGGATTTACTTAATCAGATAGTAACTAAATACCGCTATGTCATTACATTAGAAGAAGCCTCTTTAATTGGTGGTTTTGGTTCTGCCTGTTTAGAATATTTTTCAGAAATGAACTTGTTAAATAAAATTCAATTTAAAAAAATCGGAATTCCTGATCGATTTATAGAACACGGCTCCCGAACTGATCTGTTAAAAAATATAAAATTAGACTACGAATCTTTAGTCATTCAGATTGAGCAATTTATAAACGAAACGGTTGAATTAGGTTTAGCATAAATTATTATTATTCATTTTTTCCCGAAAAATTTTACTTGTGTTTCATCTCAAAATCAAGTAACCATTTTTTCCTATAAATTCCACCCCCGTAGCCCGTCAATTTGCCACTTGAACCAATAACGCGATGACAAGGTATTATAATAGAAATTTTATTCGAAGCATTTGCATTTGCAACAGCTCGTACTGAATTTATCGCATCTAAAGCAATTGCTTGCTCCTTGTAAGAGCGTGTTTCACCATAAGGAATCGCAAGTAATTCACTCCATACACATTTTCTAAAATCTGTACCAATCATATCCAAAGAAATAGAAAAATATTTACGTTTTCCATCAAAATACTCAGTCAATTCTTTTATTGTTTGATTTAGATGTACATTTTCCCCAGGTAATATAATTGCATTTAAATTTTCCTTAAGATCGGTAACAAGTTTTTCTAAACGCTTTTCATCATAAAATTCAAGTAAACATAGCCCTTTGCTACTGGCACAGATATAAAGAGCACCGATCGGACTTTCAAATCTTGTAAAATGTATAATGATTTTATTTTTAGAATTTTTTGCCGACGAAGAAAAAATAGATTGAACGCCTTCATTAAAAGCACTTAATGATTCATAACCACTTTCAAAAGCAGATTCTGTGATGGATTTACCTTTTTTTATTTCGATAAAAGCATTGTTTATACGAAGTTTCTTCTGAAAATTATGAAATGTCATACCATAATTTTTTTTGAACCATCTTCGAAGTGTGTGAGCTTCAATACCTCTGCTTCGTAATTCCAGATCGGCTATTCGTTTGTAAGGATTTTCTTGTACAAATGAAAGAAGTTCTTTTATCGAATTCGGAGTATTACCATTTCTTTTCATCGGTTTGCATATTTTACAAGGTCGATATCCATTTTCTATCGCTTCTCCAATAGAATCGTAAAAAATAACGTTTTCAATTTTTGGTTTGCGCGCACGACATGAAGGACGACAAAAAATCCCAGTAGTTTTAACAGCAGTAAAAAAAATTCCTTCGTAGTGTGTATCTCTTTTGCCTATAATAGTGTATTTATCTTCAAAACTTAATGATTCATTCATATCCATAATTAACAACATTTATTATTTTGATACTACCGAAAATTTAACAGATAATTTTATTATTTGTCGCATTCTATCAAAGAAAAGCGGTGAAATTCCATAACAAGGTGAGTTTTCTTCCTCGTAGTAATATTTTATCACGTAGTGGCAGGAGTTGATTTTTCATATTTGAGCGTACTCCAGTTACTAATTGGATACCATCATTAAATAAAACTTTAAAGAGCTTTTTTGATATATAGCTTTTGTCACCATAGATTTTTCCAAAAATATTTTACAAATTGTTTTCATAATATGAAGATTCCTATCGTCTGTATTGCCTTTACTTAAAACAAAGTTAAGGATTTCACCTTTATCATTTACAAAAAGATGTAATTTAAAGCCAAAAAACCAACCCATCGTTGACTTAGCTCATTCTGCAATGCCTTTGAATACGTTATGATTAAAAATACGTTTGTTATGACAAACTCTTAGAGTTGTTGAATCGACAAATGGAATTCCAGAACATTTAGTAGGCGAATCCAATTTTAAAAATAATGCAAGTGATAACCATTCATATTTAAATACTTACCCGAACTCAGGTTACCTATGTAGCCTGAATCACTTACGGTATATCTTTGTCGGGCTAATAAAAACACTTCCCTGTGTTCCTTTTGAGTTCTCTACTAGCGTTGGATTCACTTCTCCCTAAAATTTTGGTAATTTCCTTTTGATAAATTCCTGCTTTTTTAAGGTCGTAAATTTCATATCTTTCTTCTTGATTATCTGATGGCAACGATTCATTTTTTCCTTTACTAGGCTGAAGAAAATATCGTTACAGTCAGATATTTCTCCCAAATGCTAAAAATCGCACTTGGAAGTTGAATTCACGACTTATAAAAGAATGAATCTTTTAAATTATGACAAAAAAGAATAAATTAACCCCAATGATAAAGCAGTATTTGGAGATTAAGGAAAAATATCCGGATACAGTTTTACTTTATCGAATGGGTGATTTTTACGAGACTTTTTTTTCCGATGCGAAAACGATCTCCAAAATACTTGGGATAGCACTAACGAAACGTGGTGGAGAAAATTCGGTTCCTTTGGCTGGGTTTCCATACCATTCTTTAGATATACATTTACCTAGATTACTAAAGGCGGGGTATAAAGTTGCTCGGTGCGAGCAAATAGAAGATCCCAAAAAGACAAAAGGAATTGTGAAGCGTGATGTTGTCGAAATTGTTTCGGCTGGTTCTACACTTTCCGAAAAATTACTCTCCCACAAAGAAAATAACTTTATTGCATCACTTTTCGAACAAGATGATATAGTGGGATTTGCTCTTGCTGATGTATCAACAGGTGAATTATTTGTTATGGAATTTCCACAGAGCGAGTTGAATGAACATATTCAAACGTATTTACCAAGAGAAATCTTACTTTCACAATCACAAAAAAAAAATATATCAGAAAGAATTGAAACCATTTTCAATGGATCAATATCAAATGCAGAAGATTGGTTTTTCGATCATAGTTATGCATATGATCTTCTTTTAAAACAATTTAAAACACATTCGTTAAAAGGTTTTGGTTGCGAAAAAATATCTTTGGCAATATCCGCCGCTGGTGCATTAATTAATTATTTACGATCGAACTACCGATCCGAATTAGAACATTTTTCGTCAATTGAAATGATACAAGCAAATTCCTTTATGGTATTAGATTCTGCCACACGTCGTAATCTTGAAATTTATCAAACAATACAAGGCGATGACAAAAATGCTTCTTTAATTGCAATTCTTGATCAAACAAAAACACCAATGGGTGCTCGCTTAATCAAGAAATGGATTGCTCAACCCTTGCTAGATAAAATGAAAATACAAATTCGCTTAGATATGCTTGAATCGGTTAAAAAAAGTGAGTCCGTTCGCTTGGAATTAATTGAGAACTTAAATGAAATTGGTGATTTGGAACGAATATTAGCACGAATTTCAACAGGGCGTTGTTCACCACGCGATCTTATTTTTATGAAATCAGGATTGGAAAAAATAAAGCCAATATCGGACTTAACGCTTTCTTTGGAAGATAAAAATTGGAAAGATCTATCAAGGGGTTTTAGCGATGTATCAAGTGTGATTCAAATTATAGAGAAAGCAATTGATCCGAATGCTCCGAATACAATTACGGAAGGGAATATTATTTCTAGAGGATTTAACCCCGAATTAGATGAGCTAAAGTTGATTTCGAGTGAAGGAAAGAGTTTTATTGTAAATTTACAGGCAAAGGAGCGAGAAAAAAGTAATATTCATAGTCTTAAAATAAATTATAATAAGGTTTTTGGTTACTATATTGAAGTAACCAATACACATAAAGAAAAAGTCCCCCTTCATTACATTCGCAAGCAAACCCTAGTTAACTCTGAAAGATATATCACCGAGGAACTAAAAGAATATGAGGAAAAAGTTCTTGGTGCTGAGGAAAAAATCAATGCATTAGAGTATGAAATATTTCATAGGATTCGGCAAAAAATTAGTGAAAATGCAAAATTGATTCAGGAAAATGCGCGTATAATTTCAGAAGTTGATTGTCTGCTTTCTTTCGCAATTGTGTCGGAAGAAAATAATTTTGCAAAACCAACTATTGAAGACACCGAACGGCTCATTTTTCAAAACGGTCGGCACCCCGTTGTTGAAAAACTTTTACCACCTGGAGTTAATTTTACAGCAAATGATGTCTTTATGACGATAGAAGAAGACCAAATTATGATATTAACCGGACCGAACATGGCAGGAAAATCAACCTATCTACGGCAAATCGGACTTATTGTATTGATGGCTCAAATAGGTTGTTATGTTCCTGCTGAAAATGCTCATGTGGGTATTGTTGATCGAATTTTTACGCGGGTTGGCGCGTCGGATAATTTATCAAGCGGAGAATCTACCTTTTTGGTTGAGATGAATGAGGCTGCGAATATTTTAAATAATGCAACAAGAAAATCGTTAATTCTATTTGATGAACTAGGAAGAGGCACATCAACCTTTGATGGACTAGCTATTGCTTGGTCAGTAGTGGAATATCTTCATATGAATAAAAATCGAGCAGCAAAAACACTGTTTGCGACACACTATCATGAGCTTACAGAGCTAGAAATGATGTATCCTCGAATTAAAAACTATAATATTGCCGTCGAAGAATATGAAGATAATATTATTTTTCTCCGCAAAATTGTGCGAGGTGGAACGGATAATAGTTACGGAATTCAGGTTGCGAGGATGGCAGGATTACCTTTACCTGTTATAGAACGAGCAAAAGAAATTTTGGCTAACCTTGAAGAAAATGAATTAAATCCTACGACACAAAAACCACATTTAGCTCGTCGCTTGCGTGGACGTTTTGTAGACTCTAACCAAATGATTTTATTTCAAATGTCTGATGCTAAAAAGAAATCTAAAATTGAAAAAGCACTTGAAAAAATTACTATAAATGATATTACACCCATAGAGGCTTTAAATAAGCTGAACGAATTGCAAAAACTTATGCCAAAGGAAATGGAATGAGGAAAATACTGTATATACTATTTATCAGTCAAATATTACTTTCTCAGATAATAAAAATTGCAACATACAATATTTATTTTCTAGACAAGGGAATCAAAAAGGAACGAAAAAATCGACTTCAAAAAATTATTGAGCAATTAGATGCTGATATAATTGCTTTTGAGGAGATAAATAATGAATCGGCTATTCAAAATATTTTATCAAATGATTATCAAATTGCTATGATTGATGGGAAAAATGATGTCCAAGATCTTGCGCTAGCAGTTCGAAAACCATACAAAATTAAGCAAAAATACTTTGTCTTTCCAGATAAAAAATATGACTTTGCTTTTCCACGAAATCGTAATCTACTAGAGGTTATAGTCGAAATTCAACAAAAAGAATATACCTTTTTTGTTACACACTCGAAATCAAGACGGGGGGGGCGGTATAAAACGGATAAGCAACGAAGTGAAGCCTCTCGCTTAATTGTAGATTATGTACGTCATAATAAAAAGGGGAAATCAATTATATTTTTAGGTGATTTTAATGATAATCCGGATGATCAATCATTAAATATTCTTGAGACAGGAAATAAAGCAAGCCAGGGTGGTATTGATAAAGAGAGCGACTCATTCTTCTTTAATGCAACGGAAGAACTCATTGAACGCGATATTGTATCGTATGGTTTATATTATCGATATCGAAACAAAAGTGAAGTTACATTTGTTAGCCCTGTCGTTAAAGGTTCACGATATGAAAATAATCGTTTTCGAAATAAAAAACATGATTTTTGGAAAGATGTTAAGATAAAGGAAACACTAACAGACCAAATTTTGCTTTCTATGGATTTAAAAGATAAAGTTCAAAAAGTTTCTGTTTTTTCAGAGAAAATTGCAATTCAAGGGGCAAAATCTAGTATTAAATTCAAAGGTAATAAATTAATTTACACAAAACGGGGGGATTTTGCTTCGGATCATCTTCCTGTTTGGATAGAGTTGAAACTATAGTGAAGTATATGAATAAAATTACAAACTTATTTAATATTAGATACCCAATTATTCAGGGTGGAATGGTTTGGTGCTCTGGATCAAAATTAGCAGCAGAAGTTAGTAATAATGGAGGATTAGGCGTAATTGGTGCTGGCTCAATGAAACCGGAAATTCTAGATATTCATTTGAAAAAAATGAACGTATTAACGAAGGAACCTTTTGCTGTAAATGTACCGCTCTTCAGTACGTATGTGGATGAGCAGATTCAACTTATCATAAACCATAAAGTTAAAATTATTTTTACATCTGCAGGAAGTCCTAAAGAATACACGCAAAAGTTGAAAAATGAGGGATTAATAGTCGTTCATGTTGTTCCAAATCCTATTCTTGCAAAAAAATGTGAACAGGCAGATGTTGATGCGATAGTTGCAGAAGGTTTTGAAGCAGGTGGACATAATGGGATTGATGAAATCACAACGATGTCGTTAATTCCACAAGTTAAAGATTCTGTATCAATTCCTGTAATTGCGGCTGGTGGTATTGGTGATGGAAAAGCAATAGCTGCTGCATTAGCTCTAGGTGCCGATGCTGTTCAAATTGGAAGCCGATTTGCCATTACAGAGGAATCTTCCGCCCATATAAGTTTTAAAAAATACATTGTTGCGGCAAGTGCTGGAAAAACACGTTTATTAATGAGAAAGCTGATGCCCGTTCGCTTATTGGAAAATCCTTTTATGATAACGTTAATGGAAAAAGAAGAACAAGGCGCAAATCAAGAAGAATTGTTGGAATTTCTTGGAAAAGGACGAGCAAAAAAAGCAATTTTCGAGGGCGATCTTAAAAATGGAGAAATTGAAATTGGGCAAATAAGTGGCATAATTTCAGATATACCAAGTGTTCAAAAACTAATGAAGCGCCTCGTAAAAGAATATAATGTCGCTATAGGAGAAATGGAGAAATTTTTTTGATAAGAAAGCAATCACTTAATAACTACAAATGGAAAATCTATTCTTCAGATAAGGTATTTGAATCGCTTGTTGACCAAATATTAGATAATCGAAATTATTCTTCACCAGACGATCTAGAATTGTTTAAATCACCTTCTTACGAAAAGCATCTTCATGACCCACTTCTATTAAAAGATATTGAAAAAGCAACTAAGTTTACCATTGATAAAATCAAAAAAGGAAAAAAAATTTTGGTTTTTGGAGATTATGATGCCGATGGAGTTACGGCAACAGCATTACTTTATTCGTTCTTAAATCAAGTTAAAGCGAATTGCAGTTACCATATACCACATCGAATTAAAGATGGATATGGTATTACGGTTGAAGGTGTCCGGCTAGCAAAAGAGAAAAATACAGATTTAATTATTACTGTTGATAACGGAATTATGGCAAATGATGCAATAGATGAAGCAAATAAATTAGGTCTATCTGTAATTGTTACAGATCATCATAAACAAGGGGAAAGCATTCCAAATGCGATAGCGGTTGTAAATCCAAACCGTCAAGACTGTAATTATCCATTTAAAGGCATTTCAGGCGTGGGTGTCGTATTTAAGTTTATTTCAGTTCTTGCAGGTTATCTTATGAGTGCTGCAGAAAAGGAAAAGTTTCTTCGTTGGAATTTGGATCTTGTGGCAATGGGAACTGTTGCGGACGTAATGCCTCTTCTGGATGAAAATCGTGTACTTGTTAATTTTGGACTAAAAGTGATATCGAAAACACGTCGTATAGGAATTCAGGCATTATTGCAAGGAAATAAAGGAACCTCTGCAGATGCATCAACTATTGGCTTTCAATTAGGGCCTCGAATTAATGCAGCGGGTCGTCTGGAAGCAGCGGACAAGGCTCTCCAACTATTAATTACAAGAGACCGTTTAAACGCAGATTCACTAACACAAGAACTAAATGAGATTAATTTTAAACGACAAAAATTAACTGAGAAGGCTGTAAAAGAAGCAGAAATGTTGCTTAACAAAAAGGATGATCTTATTATTCTTGATTCGCAAAATTGGCATCAAGGGATCCTTGGGTTAATTGCTTCCCGCTTGTGTGAAAAATATTATCGCCCTGTCCTTATTTTTAATTTTGATCAAATGAATAAACGTTATAAGGCGTCTGGTCGTTCTCCGTCATTCTTTGATATTAGTAAAATGATCCTATCGGAGAAGGATTTATTGCTTGCGGGTGGTGGTCATCGACAAGCATGTGGATGTACCGTTTTGGAGAAGGATTTTATTCGATTTAAAAAAAAAATGTTTGCTTATGCAAAGGAATATTTACCCAAAGAAATCAAGCAGGAAATTTTAATTGAATCAAAATTAGAGAACACAGATCTGAGCTTAAAAATACTATCGGTAATTAATAAACTACAACCATACGGTCAGGGTTTTCCTGCTCCTATTTTTTACATTCAGGATTTAGTGATACGTGACCTAAGACGGGTTGGTTTTGAAAACAAGCATCTTTCAATAAGATTTGAAAAAGGAAATGAAAGTTGGAAAGCAATCGGATTTAGACAAGGATCGTTAGCGACTAAACTTCGAAATGGTTTATCGGTAGATGTTGCATTTACTTTATCTAAAAACACATGGAATGGTAAAAGCTCGATCCAGCTAATTATTAAAGATATACGAATTTAAATGACACAATCGATATTGTTTTTTAAACATCTATTGGATTCTCTGAGTTCTGCAATTTTAGTTGTACATTTTGATGGGCAACTTATTTATGCAAATCAAATGGCTTGTAAACTATATAAAATTACAGGTGATTTTAATTCAATAATTTGTTCAGGTAATTTTTTTGGAATTGAAGACAATAAAATTTCTGAGCGTTTAAAAATGGTCAGAAATGGTGGAAAGTTTGCTCGATTAGAATTTAAGCGAAAAACAGTAGAAGGGGTTAAGCATTATTTTGAGATGATAGGGGAAATTGCAAGCAATGATGAAAATAGCCGATATCTTATTTTAACAACAACAGATATAACGGAAGATAAATTATTTGAAAAAGAATTGCTACAGCGTGAAAAAATGGCTTCAGTTGGGCAAGTTACATCTAGTTTTGCCCATGAAATTAAAAATCCGTTAACAGGGATTCGGCTTGGCTTAGATGCGTTGAGAGAAAGAATGGATGCGGATGATCTCTTAACCTCCATTACAGACGATGTGAAAAGATTAGATAGAATTTTAAAACAACTACTTGATTTTTCAAAAGTGCGCGAAAAAAATAAAACTGAAATTGATATTAATAAACTGGTAGAAAAATCAATTTTCCTACTTCGAAAGCAAGCGGAATCAGAAAAAATTAAAATTGAAACAGAGTACTCAATAATTTTACCAAAAATATTTGCTGATAAAAACCATATTCAGCAGGTCCTTGTAAATATTGTATTGAATGCAATACAGGCAACTTCTGAAAACGGTCTAATTATAATAAAAACATCGAACTATTCACGGAATAAAATTTTAGGTGTACTAATTGAAGTTGAAGATAATGGCGTTGGAATTTCCGAAGAAGTGCAGCATAAAGTTAATTCCTTATTTTATACGACAAAGACACACGGAACGGGGCTTGGTTTAGCCATGAGTCAGAAAATTATTCGCGAACATGGCGGATCACTTTTATTTGACAGTAAAGAAGGTGTTGGAACAAAATTTCAAATATTTTTGCCAATTGAGATATAGAATTTCTATTCGTTATAAAAATCTATTTGTTTAACTCTGGAAAGTATTCATTACCAATAAAATAGTCACAGTAAAAGGCTTCGCCATATAAAAAACCAGATTTTTCACCATAAAAACGTGCACGGGCTTTTACAAAATCTAAAAATTCGGGGCGACTTATATGCGTGATTGTCTGATCAACTTTATTTGGATCGAAAAATTGAGATGAAAAAGCTTTGTATAATTCCAATTTTTTTTCAAAAAAGTGACTAATATTAATGACAAGGCGTGGTTCAAAGTCATCATTCGCCATATAATAATAAAGGCGACGAACTTTATGTGCAGGATTCTCCGGTTTATACTTTATCAACCCTGCGTAAAAACATGCTTCCTTGACTAATTTTGAACAGCGTTCATGATCGGGGTGACGATCTCGAAAATATGGTGCGAGGACAACTTTTGGTTTTAACTTTCGAATACAATTCATGATCTGTATCCTATTTTTTTTAGAAAATTTAAAACATCCATCACCTAAGTTCAAATTTTCTCGATAATCCAATTGAAGGATTTTTGATGCTTTCTTAATTTCCTTTTCGCGTGACTCAACGGTACCGCGTGAAGATAACTCTCCTCCCGTGAGATCAATAATAGCTGTTTTAAAACTCTCAGACTTCATTTTTAAAAGTGTTCCACCTGCTGACATCTCCGCATCGTCTGGATGTGCAGCGAACGCTAGAAGATCAATCATTTTTGCTTAACCCATCTGTAATAATTTTAAATGCTTGTTCAGCTGTTTCAACAAAATGTAATAAATTTAAATTTTTTTTTGATATTAAATGTTTTGAAACAAATTGATCAAAATTAATTAATGATTTCCAAAAAGATTCCCCAAAAAGTAAAATCGGAATAACATCTTTTTTACCCGTTTGAATTAAGGTAAGTGTTTCAAATAATTCATCACAAGTACCAAATCCACCTGGAAAAATAATTAAAGCCTGGGCTAACTTCATAAACCAAAATTTTCGCATGAAAAAGTAATGAAATTCAAAATTTAGCTTATCTGAAATATAAGGATTTGGGAATTGCTCAAACGGAAGTGAAATATTTAATCCTATAGAATAGTTTGGATCAATTTCGGTGGCTCCCTTGTTAACCGCTTCCATGATGCCAGGACCGCCACCCGTACAAATGCGATATCGGTCATCTTCCTTATGTTTTTCGATTGTCCACTTTGTTATTTTTCTGGATAACTTTACAGCCTCTTCATAGTAGAAAGACATTTCAAGCAATTCGCTAGCACCTTTTTTTTCTTCGGATGTTTTTGCAGACTTTAATTTTTCATTTGCTTTCTTTCGTGATAGAACCCGTGCAGAACCATAAAAAACAACCGCTCTTCTAACTTTCATTTCATCAAAGCGATGCTCCGGCTCAATATATTCAGATAAAATTCGTAGTATTCTTGCTTCTTTACTATGAAGAAATTTTATATTTTCGTAGGATTTTTTCGCTTTTTTCATTTCTATTATTTCAAATATTGTAATTTTTTGTGTAACTTCATGTTATTAATATGGCAAATAGCAATAGCACATCCGTCTGCCGCATCATTTGGTTTGGGAATTTCACGTAGACCAAGTAATGTCTTAGTCATATATTGGACTTGTTCTTTTGATGCATTCCCATAACCGACAACCGATTGTTTTACTTTTCGTGGAGAATATTCGTCAATATTTAGTCCGTTTCCAACTCCGGCTAAGAGCAAAACACCACGTGTATGAGCTAAAGTTAAGGATGTTTTTACATTTTCGGAATAAAAAATACTTTCAATTGCAAAAGAATCGGGTTTTGATTCTTTTATAACTGTATTTATTCCAGAATAAATCGTTTGTAAACGATTATGTAAATTTTCACTTGCTTTGGTTTTGATTGTTCCAAAACGTTCTAGCAGAAAGCGATTGTTTATAAAATCAATAACACCATATCCAGTTATTGCAGTTCCGGGATCGATTCCGATTATTCGCATAGGACTTACTCAATAATTAAATTTATCCAAATAATGAACTCCATCTTCAATAATAATTTTTGAAATGGAAGCATATTTTAACTTTAAAAACTGTATGTTGCTTATAGATATTTTTAATACGTATGCTATAAGTACTTTAATGATACCATCATGTGTTATAACGTAGGAAGTCTTTTGCGACATTTGAATAATGTCTTGATATGCAGAAAGTGTACGCTTGCTTAACTCTTTATAATTTTCGCCATTTGGGGCAGCATGATTTTCTAGGTCACTCAACCAATATTCAACATCTTTCTTCCCTATTTGATCATAACTTTTCATCTCCCAATCACCCATATTAATTTCTTTTAATCTTTCATCAATAATAAAATTTGGCGATAACTGACTAGCTAAACTTATACAACGTTTCAACGGTGACGAATATACAACTGCTGAGCAAACATTCCCTAATTTATCTAAGACGAGTTGCATATCATCCTTTTCAGAATCTGCCAATGGAACATCCGTTTGACCATAACAAATTTTATTTGAGATACGAACTTTGGTGTGACGAATGAGGTAAATTTCCATTTAATACTTAAAAAGAAATTTTTTTCATATCAAAAGCATAAATATTTAATTTTAAACGTTTTGAATGTTCAATAAATTTTTTAGATATCCAGTATTGTGGATTTCGACCAATATAAAAATAAACATCCCAACCCATTTCTCGAATCAAATCAATATGGCCGTCATGAATATCTGCTAACCATAAATTAGCCTTTTTATAACTTTTTTTATAGCTAATACGATTAAGATGAACAACAAAGCCATCTGATTTAGCGTCTGAAATATGTTCAGCTAAGACTTCTTCTTCCAGCACTGGGGCAAAGTAGTCTTGTACCGTTTCTAAGCTAATACTATTTAATTCCCACCAATTGTGATCATCCGAATTCACACGTCTTGAAAAACGTATATTGTCTAAATGAAAAATATCTAAGAGAAGATATCTATCAATGGGCTTACTTTGTTCTATTACCCGAAAATCAATTACACTCATTCACGTGACCTCCTTCGCCGTGGGTCTAAAGATAATAAAAAGACCACAATACGAACACAAATATAAGTGAGATTAAGTAAATTCCAAAGTTGAATATAAACTAAGATTTCGAGTACTTTTTACTAATTATTAAAAGTTGTATTTTGGCTTCAGTGGGAAAAAGTGTATTTTGCTTAAAAACTCGTGAGTGATAATATTTGAATTTTATATAAAACTATAAATTAGAATATTTCGTTAATTTAAAACAAGCACTAGACAAATGAAGGGTAGGTATGAAATTTGTAACATTCAAAGACGATGATAATAAAAAGATAGGATTATTTAACAAAGGGAAAATACTTGATCTTGCAATTGATTTATCACTTCCAAAAAACATGAATGCTTTTTTGGAAGGTGGTGAGCGATTTATGCGTATCGCAAAAGATTTGAATGATTTATTTCTTGATGAAAATGTAGATTCAAGTTTTATTCGTGGTATAGATTCCATAGAAATTATAGCACCAGTTCCTAAACCAAGTTCGTGCCGCGATGCATATGCGTTTCGTCAACATGTGGCAGCGGCTCGTAAAAATCGTGGTGTAAGTATGATTCCTGAATTTGATCAGTTTCCAATTTTTTATTTTACCAATCATAACGCGATTTGTGGTGGTGGAATCTTAGAAGTAAATGCAGATGTTTTAGAAAAACTTGATCATGAGTTGGAACTTGCTATTGTCATTGGTAAAAAGGGACGTGATATAAAAGCTGAAGATGCAAACGATTATATTGCAGGTTACACAATTATGAATGATTTCTCTGCACGTGTTCTTCAAATGGAAGAGATGAAATTAAATTTAGGACCCGCGAAAGGGAAAGACTTTGCCACGGCCATTGGTCCATGGTTAGTAACTCCGGATGAGCTGGAACCTTTTAAAGTTCCCGCAAAGGGCGGACATATTGGTGTAAACTATGATTTAAAAATGACAGCTTTTCATAATGGGAAACAAGTTTCTGGTGGAAATATGAAAAGCATGGATTGGACTTTTGCGGAGATTATTGAACGTGCCTCGTATGGTGTCGATCTGTTTCCTGGTGATGTAATTGGTTCGGGCACAGTTGGAACAGGTTGTTATTTAGAACTAAATGGGACATGGAATCGTGAGGCGAAAGAAAGAGGTGAAACGCATACACCGATTTGGATTGAAGATGGGGATAATATTACACTTAGCATAACAGGACTAGGAATTTTATCGAATGATATTAAAAAAGTGACGGATTACTCAATTTTGGATAAAAAGAAGAGTCTATAGAAATTTTGCTAGCACAACAAAATAATTTTCTTATCCGTTGTACTATATCTTATTTAAGATCACTTTAAAATTTTGAACCATTTTATTAGAAATATCTAAGTGAGTGACAATCCGTATAAATTGACCACCCACGGGAAGTGTTTGAACACCCTGATGAGTAAGATAATCCACAAAATTTTTCGGATTTTTATCTATAGTAAGTTCAAAAATAACAATATTGGTTTCAACGGGTAAAACAGATCTAATAAAAAATTTCTCTCCTAAAAATTTTCCTATAATATGTGCTTTTTCATGATCTTCAGCCAAGCGATCAATATGATGATTTAGTGCATAGATCCCCGCTGCCGCCAAGTAACCGGCTTGGCGCATTCCGCCGCCAAAGATTTTACGAATTCGTCTCGCTTTTTTAATAAACTCTGAATTTGCAAGTAATAATGAGCCCACAGGGCATCCAAGGCCCTTTGATAAGCAAATTGAAATACTATCAAAGGTTCTTCCGAAATCGCTTGCACTTCCGTTGCTGGCTACTATTGCATTAAATAAACGGGCTCCATCCATATGAATTCCCAATTTATTAGAGCGACAATAACTTGAAATTTCTAAAATGTCATCAAAATTATAAATTGATCCAGCGCCCCTGTTACTCGTATTCTCTAGGGAAATGAGTCGGGAAATGGGAAAATGAATATCATCCGGATTAATTGCATCCTTTACGCTATGACAGGTGAAACGTCCACGATCACCATCAATGAGACGAATAGAAGCCCCAGAATTAAAAGCAACTCCACCACCCTCATAATTGTAAATATGTGATAATCGGTCACAAATGACTTCATCACCTGGCTGCGTGTGGCATTTAATTGCTATCTGATTCGTCATGGTTCCTGAAGGACAAAAAAGAGCAGCCTCTTTGTTAAACATTTCGGCAGTTACCTTTTCTAACTTGTTAACACTTGGATCATCTGAAAAAACATCATCGCCAACTTTTGCATCCATCATTGAATTTAACATTTTTTTTGTTGCTTTTGTAACGGTATCGCTTCTGAAATCGATCATTTCCTCACCAAAATGCTCAAGATAATATTTATAAGACTTAAAAACGATATTTATTTTGCCACTTTTCTTCTAATAAAAATCACAAGTCCGAAAAATATCATCAAAGATATAATAATTTGTCCATATTGTTTTAGATAGCTTTGAAGCAAATTCCAATTCTCACCTAAGATTGAACCGATATAAATTAGGATTACATTCCATAATACGGCACTTAGTGTTGAGTATATGAAAACCTTCGTTATGCTTAATTGCGAAATACCACAAAAAAGAGAAATAACGGATCTTAATCCAGAAAGAAAGCGATTTGCAAGAACGATATTATATCCGTATTTATTAAACCAAAGTTCGGTTTTATCAAACATTACTTCGGGAAAGAAAGAATAATTTTTTTCTATGAAGAAGTGCTTCCCGAGTTGCTTACCAAGAAAAAAATACGTCATAAAACCTAAAACGGAGCCGATTGTACTTGAAACAAGAACCCAAATAAAGTTCAAATGACCTGTCCCAACCAATGATGCTGCAAATACTGTAATAACATCGCCTGGTGCTGGCGGAAAAATATTTTCAATAAAGGATGTTAATGCTAAAATCAAATATGAAAGAAACGGATCAATACTTTGAATTAATTCCATTGTATCCGTAGTCAATTGACTAATCCAGTCACTCATGGAAATAAAGATAAGAGACTTAATCTATTTTCATAGTCGCTATTAATATTTTTCAACATCTCCGGATCCCATGATGTTCTTTTTAATATGAGGATTTCCCTTATAGATCACATCTCCGGATCCCATAATATTCACTTTTAATTTATCACTTGCGGCAATTTTAACATCACCAGAACCCATAATTTGTATGCTTGCTTTTTTACTCTTTAGTTTATGTGCTATAACGTTTCCCGAACCGTTAATGCTAATTTCAATAAAATTTGTAGTACCTGATATTTTAACATCACCAGATCCATTTATATCAATATTGACATCCTCTCCAGTTAGTTTATCGAAGTCTAAATTTCCAGAGCCATCAATACTAACGTCAAAGAGCTCAATTTCACCTGCCATTTCAACATCTGTTGAGCCATTAATTTCTAGCGCAAATTTTTTAGACTTTATAGAGGCAATTTCAGCATTTCCAGATGCATTAAATTCAGCAGAACCTAACGATTTACATATGATCCTAATTTCTAAGGTATGATTTGAAAATGAATTAAACGTGAAAAAATTTCTTTTACGTTTCCTTTTAATTCGGAGCGTGTTCCCTGATACATAAATTTCCAATTTCTTAAGATTTTTTTTTCGACCCTTTACCTCAATGTAGTAACGATCTCCAAATTCAACTTTTGTATATGCGGCGACATCAATTTTGATATTTCTAAAGGCATCAAGTTCCTTTTTAATATCCTGTCCAATTAAAAGCGATACGAAAGAGGCTAATGCTAAAAAAAATTTCATAAATACTCCATACAATGAGAATACCTTCTTAACGATAAAAGTTTTAAAAAGGTTGCAAAATTTTGTTGAAATAATTTATGTAAAGGCTACATTTGGTCAGCTTAATTGGAGAGAGAATGAAGATAATATCTGAATTAAATATGGTGAATCAAGGTAAAGTTCGCGATCTTTATCATATTGGTGAAAATTTATTAATCGTAACGACCGATCGAATTTCCATATTTGATGTGGTTCTGCCAAATCGAATTCCTGATAAAGGAAAAATTTTGACACATCTGTCAGAGTTTTGGTTTGATAAATTGGATTCAATTATTCCGAATCACCTCATTACCACAAATATAGATGAAATGCCAAAGGAGCTTCAGCAATTTAGAACGTCTTTGGAAGGCAGATCAATGTTGGTCAAAAAAGCAAAGCCATTTCCTGTCGAATGTATTGTTCGGGGTTATTTAACGGGTTCAGGATATAATGATTACATTAAATCAGGCTCAGTTTGTGGCATCGATTTGCCAAAAGGTTTAGTTGATTCAGATAGTTTACCCGAAATTTTATTTACTCCATCAACGAAGGCAGAAATGGGCTCTCATGATGAAAATATTTCGTTTTCGCAGATGCTTAACTTGCTTGGTGAGGAGACATCAAAAATATTGCGGAAAAAAAGCATTGAAATATATAAATCGGGTGCAAAGTTTGCAGAAAGCAAAGGAGTCATAATCGCTGATACAAAATTAGAATTTGGTTTATATGATGACCAAATTATCCTTATAGACGAGGTTCTAACACCTGATTCATCTCGATTTTGGCCGAAGGAATCCTATAAAGTCGGGCAAAATCAAAACAGTTTTGATAAGCAATACGTTCGTGATTATTACATAAACTCCGGTTGGAATAAAAAAGAAACAGCACCTAAAATCCCAATAGGTATTATCCGTAAAACATGTGAAAAATATCGTGAGCTCGAAAGAATTATAACATGTTGATAAAGCAGTCTCTTCGCTGGGAAAAAGATTCCTTAATTATAATTGACCAAACTCAATTACCTTTAAATGAGGTAGAACTAAAATTGGAAACACTATACCAAGTGATTTCAGCTATTAAAGAGCTTTCGATACGCGGAGCGCCTGCAATAGGAATAACAGCGGGCTACGGTGTTGTCGTTGCCTTAAGATCTTCTAATATAGGATTCCATGAGATAAAGAGGAAATTAGAAAAAACGCGCCCTACAGCTGTAAATTTGGCTTGGGCATTGAAGCGGATGGAAAAAATTTTTATAAATTGCAAAAATAAAAATAACGATGATACTATTTCAGCTTTGCTTTTGGAGGCTAAAAAAATTCATAAAGAAGATCGTGATATGTGTGAAAAAATAGGTGAACGAATGAATTCACTCATCCCCGAGCCTGCAAATATCATGACAATTTGTAATACGGGTTTTTTAGCAACAGGTGGAATTGGTACAGCATTCGCGGGAATAGTCAAAGCACATGAGGCAGGAAAAAATGTACATGTTTATGTAACCGAAACGCGACCTTTGCTACAAGGTGCTCGTTTAACAGCATGGGAACTCGCAAAATTGAATATTCCAGCTACACTTATTACGGATAATATGGCTGCCCACGTGATGAAAAATAAAAAAATTGATTTGATTGTCGCCGGAGCAGATCGAATAGCAAAGAATGGTGATACAGCTAATAAAATAGGAACTTACTCGTTAGCTGTTTTAGCAAAATTTCATAAGATACCTTTTTATATTGTTGCGCCAAGTTCTACAGTTGATTTAGAAACTAAATCTGGAAATGAAATTATCATTGAGGAGCGAAATGCTAATGAAGTAAAACGAATACGTGAAATCACAATTGCGCCTCAAGAAATAAATGCTTACAATCCAGCTTTCGATATAACACCTCATAGTTTTATTAGATCTATTATTACCGAAAAAGGTATTATATCAGATATGAAGAAGCTAAAAAACCAAATAATAAGGAGTTGATGAATGAGAAAAATAATTTACGGAGCGTTGATATTCTTGCTCGCATGTGGTGGGAAATCGGATCCACTTTTAACAGCTACAAAAATGGAATTAAATAAAAAACGTATAGAAGGAGCTTATAAAAAACTTTCGATGGGACTCTACGCGTTAGAAGGAAAAAATAAAAATTTAAAAACAATTCCAGAAGCATGGTTTGAAATGGGAAAATTACATGCGGGAAAAGAGGAATACAAAAAAATGCATACCGCTTTTTCCAAAGTTAAAGAGCTTGAAGCCAATGAGAAGGAGAAAAAATATACAAAGGAAGCAGAAAATTTTGTAAAACAAAGCGGCTATGTGAATTATAATAAGGCCTATAAGTTATACGAAAAAGCATTTGCAATGTCTGACATTGCAAAAAAAATGAAAAGAATTAAAAAAGCCTTAGCATACATAGACAAAGCGATTGAATTCGATAAAACTATGGCAGGCTATTTCAGCTTACGTGCGGACTTAAAAACATCTACAAAGAGTGATAATGGAGTCGAAAGCGATTATAAAAAGGCCCTCTCATTAGAACCTAATAACTATAGAGTGATGGAATCACTTGGCTTATATTATTTTAATAAGAAAAAATATGATTTAGCAACGGAGAAATTCAATGATGTGTTACAGAACGATTCAATTAAAAGTCTTAGGGTAATTAAATTTAGATCTTATTCTTATCAAAATAGTGGTCAACATAAAAAGGCGATTGAATCATATAAGGAATGGCAAAAATTGGATCCCCAAAATAAAACTATTAAGGAACATTTTGCTCCTTTGTATTTTCAGACAAAAAATTATTTGAAAGCAATTGAAGTGGCAACACAAGTGATTAATGCAGATCCAAGTTGTGATAAATCTCAATATGTTTATTTAGCAAATTCATATTTCTCTTTAATTAATGAACTAAAGGAAAAAAGAACAAATAAAAAAAACAATTTGAAAAAATTAAAATCGTTTGCAAAGGAATGTTTAGCACTACTTGAAAAAGCGGTTAAGACCGAAACGCATAAAGAAAATGGTGAGTTATGGAAATACATGTCGTATTTGCATGCTCAATTAGGAAATAAAAAATCCGCACGGAAAGCGAAGAAAATGGCAAAAAAATTTGGTGATGAATAAGTCAATTCATCCAAAAAAGTTACGGTTTTCGTAGTCTTTTTTTGTTTAATATTCAATTACTGATGACACGATAGATTTTTGACGATTCTAGTAAATTTTAATTAAAAAATCATAAATCAATACGAAAGTGGATCTAAAACCAAGAATTGCAAATTTATTCCAAAAGAAACTATTTGGAATAAAGCTTAGAATGTCTTTGATGAATGATAAAACGCATGAGTTATGGAAATCATTTGTACCAAGATATAAGGATATTACAACTCGACTGAATAACGACATGATTTCCATGAAAGTTTATTACGAGCCTTTAAGACCCGAGGATTTAAACCAAGAGTTTGATAAATGGGCAGCTGTTGAAGTTTCTGATTTTGAAACAGTGCCTTATGAAATGGAAACGTTTGTTCTGGAAAGCGGACTTTATGCGGTTTTTCATTACAAAGGCTTAAATACAGATAATCGGATATTTATATACATCTTTAACAAGTGGTTAAGAAATTCGGACTATCAATTAGACAAGAGACCACATTTTGAGATATTAGGAAAAAAATACAATAATGGAGATCCTAATTCAGAAGAAGAAATATGGATTCCAATACGCAAATTAATCACTCTCTAAAACAGTAGAATCACAAATAATACTGAGAGAAATGGAACTTATTATCAAAGCGAAAATATATCGTAATTAGAATAATATTTTTTATGTATTGGCGCTATGGAAAAATAGATTTTAAAACCTTGTCAAGTGCCGAGCGATATGTGTTTCGTAAACAAGCAATCAGTCTGAAAAAATCAGGCATAAAAGGTAAAGTCATAGCAGAAATGTTTGGAGTTCGAAAGGCAGTAAAAGAGTTGCTTGAACGAGAGTTAGGCATATAGTTATGACAATAAATACAATGGGATATACACCTCAGCGACCAAAAAACGTGCCTATTGAATAAAACTCTAAACAAATTCAGAAATGCTTAGCACAAGTCGTCTATACCCTTTAGTATTTTAAAATCCACTTAAAGCAAGTTTTTTTAACAAATTTTTTCAAAAATAATTGAATAATACAGCTAAGTAATTATTTATAAATAACTAAGTCTTAAAAAAATGAGGCTTGCATTTTTCAAAGTTTACATAGTGCATCTCCCAAACTAAATAGAGTGATTTAAGTTTCATCTATTTAAGTAAACAGAAAAGCGAAAAATGAGAAAAAGATGGACAAGAAGCAAGAAGCAAGAAGTTAAAAAAAATGATTAACTGCTATTTTTCGACAGCGCAACCCTTTTACCGAGAAGAATTAGCAGAGCGAACCCATTTAAAAGCCCATCAGTTGGATTTCTTTTTGCGCTTTCATTATGGAAAAACATTTCGGCAAATGAAATTTGAAAGCATGAAAAAAATGATACAAGTCAAAAAGTTGAGCATGGCAAAAGCAACGAAGCTTTTTGCCTACTCAAGAAAAGAAAATCTGATTCGTGCTTTAAAAAACGATGATTTCAACGGCCATTGAGATAAATAAACGTGTACATTTTGTATACACAACTAAAATCATTAACTTAAAAAAAGGATTTAAAAATGAAAAAGAAATTAATTATCTTAGCGTTGGCTCTGTTTGTGAGTTTCTCAGTAGCCATATCACAACAAGGATGTGATATGAGCATTGAATGTGGTGGTGGTGATGAATT
Source organism: Lepetodrilus ovalis (assembly GCA_032361185.1). Lineage (NCBI taxonomy): Eukaryota > Metazoa > Mollusca > Gastropoda > Lepetellida > Lepetodrilidae > Lepetodrilus > Lepetodrilus ovalis. The sequence continues at coordinate 12,280 of JAUTBQ010122192.1, read as the reverse complement.
CTGTGGCAGTGGTGGTTGCTATGGAGATCAGGAAGTTGTTGTGCGTGCAGATAGACTTGAATAATAAAGAAAAGGAGGATGTTACATCCTCCTTTTCTTATAGCTCATTAAGGTATAAATGAAATTTAAGATCTTAGCTCTTCTTGTTTTTTTTGTAGTAATTCTCTTTGTTTATGTTTTCAATTTTGAAAAACTCTCACAAAAAAAACATACTTTTACACGAAACTATCGTGATGTCAATTATGCTCTAATCAATACCTATGAATATCCTTTTGTCATATACAAAATTAAAGTCTTTAATGAGAAAGTATATATTCAAGATGGTTCATACCAACATATTCATGAGATCGATTTAAGCTCTGGAAAAATCATAACATCTTTCGGTCAGGGAAGCGGAAGTGGACCAGGTGAATTTAGAAGTTTTGAGGGTTGGGTTATACAAAACGATACCTTATTTGCGGGTGCACATTATCAACAAGCGCTTCAAAAGATGAAAGATAAAACTCTTTTAAAATATACAAAATTATCAGGACTTACATTAGGAACAACTTATTTAAGAAATGGAAAGTTTATTATTTTTTCAAATCTATTTAAAAAAAGTTTACAATTTGATTTTTATCAAATTGGTTTAGAGAAAGAAACGAAATCAAAAATTGATGTTAACTATCCAAAAGACATCTTTGATACTTATTCAATAGAAGGTAAGTTCGTGGAAAATGACTCTGATATATTTATCTATTATAGTGCTAGAACAAGTTTCTTTTGCCGCTTTAATGCAAAAGCTAAATTTCTTTATTCTTCTCGAACAATAGATAAAACAGCTTTTTTTAAATCACATGTTACGAAAAACCATCTAGCCTTAAATAAAAGTTCTTCCGTGATCAATCTAAATGCGTTTATTTACAGAAGGAATTTTTATCTTATTTCACGAATTTCTGCAAAAAATGACCCTGTTGACTCATTAGGACGCGGAACTATTGACGTTTATAACACAAATGATGGTACTTATACATACAGCCTTTTAACTCCGCCTCACCCGAAAAATGAAACAGTCCTATTCCGAACAACAATTCTATCAGATAGCATATTTTTAGCAACGGATATGGAAAAAATTTATGTCTTCAAATACAAAATTATTTAGTCCTAAAAGAATTACTAACTTTTATTTATACTTATTATCAACGATTTTTGTCCAATCGTCTATAGACAAGTTTGTAAATATCGACTCTTTTAATCAAAGCATGTTTGAAGCAAATATTCTTATCGCTAAAGTCATCCCTTTTATCACTTTTGCTGTACCCATAATTGAATTAATACTAGCAATAACTATTTTTTTGAGATTTAAATTATTTGAATCGTTAATTACTATCTCTGTATTAATGGTATTCTTTACATTCTATCTTCTCCTAATGGTCATTTATTTAGATAACGCTCCTTGTTCATGCGGTGGTCTTTTTAAGTACATGAATTATACTTCCCATTTCATATTTAACCTATCAATAATTATTATTAACATCTTTGTTATAAAAAGAATGAAGGGGAATCATTTTCAATAGTTTCTTTTTTGCTCTTGCTGTATCTTTCTTCATCCTAAAACGAAAAGAAAAAATAAACGGGAATGCTTAGCACAACTCGCCTATCCATAGTAATTTTTTTAATTTTAAGCTTTGGCTTACTTTTTTTTAACTTTCTACCTATTGAGCTAAAACCAAATGCAGAATATCCACAACTTAATATTTCCTTTTCAGCACAGGCTTATGCCCCCGATATGCTGGAGCGACAGATCACCAGTAAAATAGAAGCAGCTGTTTCGGCTTTGCCGAATATTCAAAACGTCTCGTCTCGTTCTTACAATGGATTCGGTCAGATTACGGTTAAGATCGAACGAAATATTTCCTTAGCCAAGAGGTGTCTTTCCAAGAATATCTGCTTACAACCCCAATAAAGAAGAAAATCAACCCATTCTAAGTTATCGTTTCTATGGTAAAGAAAATAGCAATGCAATCCACTTAGATTTGAGTCGCCGCCTGATTCCACTCATCCAAAGCATTGAAGGCGTTGCTTTAGCTCAACTTTCAGGTGGTTCCCACTTAGAATGCCGAATTGTATTGGATGACAATAAGCTGCGTAATTTAAAATTAAACAAGATAGATATTCTCTCTCAATTAAATAGTTTTTATAGGAAAAAAAACATCGGTGTTTTTCGAAAAAAACAAGAAAATATTAACATTATTTTATCCGATCATAGCTTTAAATTAGAAGAAATTAAAGCTTTTCCTATCTTTATAGGAGAAAAAGAACTGCGTTTAGACCAATTGGCAAAAATCAACGTCCAGTTTTCTCCCGTTCAACGTTTGGCACGCTTTAATGCTTTTCCTAGTATTACCCTGAGCATCTATCGAAAGGCGACAAGTAATTCCTTAGCTTTAATCACAAAAATTAAAGAAAAAATGAACGTCTTTCATCTAAAAGCTGAACAGCATTTCCAATTAATACAAGACCAAAGTATTCATATAAAAAATGAATTTCGTTCTATCGGGAAACGCGCTTTATGGTCATCACTTGCAATCCTTTTGGTTCTGTTGATTTTTTCCCGCAATTATCGAGAGCCGCTTATTTTATTTTTTAGTATTTTTATCACCACTGCCATGAGCTTAATTGGTTTTTACATCTTTAATCTATCCATAAATTTTCTAACCTTGGCGGGCTTAGCCCTTTCTTTTGGAATTGTAGTCGATAACTCCATCGTTTTATTTGAGCAGTTCAAAGAAAAAGATGGACGACGTATTTCAGAAAAGCGAAATCGATTAGTTTTACCGCTTTTGGCATCAACTTTAACAAGTATTATCGTATTGATTCCCTTTATCTTTTTAAGTGAATCGTTAAGATTACTCTATATCCCTTTTGCAAAGGCACTCACTTTTTCTCTACTATCATCTCTATTTATTAGTTTTGTACTCGTTCCGCCGATTTATGAACGCTGGATTAAAAAATCATTTATTCAAAAAACTCAAGACAAGCGACATTCAAAAAATCACCTAACAAATTTTTTTAAACCTTATATTCACGCAAGTTTATCTTATCCAAAATTTTTACTTTTTCTTTTTGTCTGGATCATTGGTTTCCCCGTTTACTTAATTGAAAATGATACTTGGGAAGACTTATTTTTGCTAAAATATAAAACTGAGATAAACTATATTTTAGGTGGAACAACGGGACTCTTTATTAATCATGTTTACAAAGGAGAAGCATGGAATTGGGGAGACGAAACGTATGTGGGTATTTTTCTCCGTATGCCTTTTGGTTCGAGCATTGATGAAACAAATCGAATTGTTAAGCTCATAGAAAAAAATCTTCTAACTGACCACCATACAGATATTCGAATCATTGCCGAATTTGGACACTTGCGCGCTAATTTGCGTATTTATTTTGATAACCCAGATTCAGGAACTCCTTTTATTGTGAAATCAAAAGCGATTATTTTAGCATCTAATATCGGTGGAGCAACTCTATCCGTTTATGGTTACGGACCGGGATTTTCTAATGGCGGTGCTATGAGTATGGCTACTTTTCGCCTGAGTTTAAAAGGCTATAATTATGATCGACTTAAAACATTTGGAAATCGTATTTCAAAAGATTTAAAAACGAATAGACGCATTGCAAACGTTGCCTTTAAAAGCAATGCGTGGTCTACCCGCAAAGAACGCTACTATAATGTCCAGTTTCTTGATGATAAAATACAGGAATTAGGGCTTTCTCGTTCTTTTATTGCTCAGCAAATTAATCTTTGGCTATCAAAAAGTTATCCTGACATGCGTCTTCAATATCAAAATGAGGATCTAGATATCCGCCTTTCTTTTGCAAAAAATAAAACGGATATTCGAGATTTATTAAGAGGCTCTATTTTTAAAAATAAAAAACAAATCCCCATATCCAATCTCATTCGGATTGAGGAAAAAGAAACAACGGATCAAATTATGAGAGAAAACCAAGAATATAAAGCCGTTTTATCTTTTGATTATCGCGGTCCCTTTCGCTATGGTGAAAAATATGTGAAACAATTTTTGGAGAACGTCAAAACACCCATCGGTTTTAGTGTTGAAGCATACAAGTTTCAATATTCGAGTAAAGATGAAAAATCAAGTAACTTTGTTCTAATTCTATCCGCTTTCCTCATTTTTTTACTTTGTGCTGCACTGTTCGAGTCCTTTCGCCTCGGCTTTTTAATTCTATTGGCTATACCCGCATCTTTGACAGGTATTTTTAGTATCTATTTTATTTCTGACTACAGTTTCACCTTAGCTGCTCGAATCGGTGTTGTTTTAATTTGTGGGCTCACTGTAAACAATGCCATTTTACTAACAAGCGAAATAAAGTCTAAACTCGAAGATCTGTTCTTGTTTAACGAAAGGAAAAATAGCTTCGAACTGAAAAATATAGCTGAAACAAATAAGCAGCTTCAATCTGCAATAACCTTAGCAACTTTAAATCGTCTTCGACCGATTTTAATGACCACTTTAACAACCATTATTGGACTCATTCCATTACTCTTTACCGATACAATTTCTGGTGAAGATTTATGGTCCACACTGTCCTTAACAATTATTGGGGGATTAAGTTCATCTATGATTTTAATCCTGTTTATTTTTCCCGCAATAAATTACCTTTTTCTAAAATCATATTACTTGGATTACATAAAAAAATTTAAAGCAATTTATGCAGTAAAAAAATTGGAAATGGTATGAAACGTTTATTCGGGCTTCTTTCTTTTATTGTTTTGATTTTTTCATTGATTTTTGTAGTCGGAAAATTTTTAAAAGCTGAGGACAAACTACAAGAGCAGTCGGAAATAAATACCAACGCCATTAAGAAAAAAATCAAGAAACCAATTGTTCGTGTTAGAGCTTGTATCAAGACACAACTTATCGAAAAAATATTTGCATCGGGGATGATACGGGGTTCAAAGGAAATTAAATTGACTTCAAAAGTCATCGGAGTTGTTGAGAAAGTTTTTGTGAAAAACGGACAGTCTGTAAAAAAAGGAGAGCTAATTCTTCGATTAAATCAAGATAAAATCAATTTAAAAGTGCAGCGAGAAGAGTCTAAATTACGTTCTGCAAAGCAAGATTTTTTGCTCCGTTTAAACGATCTAAACAAAATCTTTACAAAAAATGAGTCCAAATTAATTTCAAACTGGTTGAACAACACAAGCTATTCGCTTAAGCAAGAATTAATTAAGGATCTTGATGAAAAAGTTGTCTCCTTAATGGAAAGAACAAAATTTTTAGATGCAACTCTAAGTTTAGCCAATATGAAATTAGAACAATCTTACCATGCAATTCGAGCTCCTTTTTCAGGTAGAATTAGCGAGTTTTCTCTTCAAGTAGCCTCAACGATAACCAGTTCGAATGATATTGCACTCTTATCAAAAACGAATCAGCTTATTGCCGAGGTAGGTATAATGGAGACCGATATAGCAAAAATCGAAGTCGGAAATAGCGCTGAAATAATTTTTCAAAATAAACTTAGTAAAGGTAAAATAATATCTGTAGCGAAGCATATTCAGAAAGAAAACCGTTTAAACCGAGTTGATATACTTTTTCCTAATACGCAAAATATACCTAGCGGAGCTTTTGTCAAATGCTACTTGTATGCTGGTAAGCGAAAGGAACAATTATTAGTTCCTAAAGAGGCACTTATTACTCGCGATGATAAAAAACTAATCTTTATTGCACGAGAAAATAAAGCCATTTGGTGTTATGTGAAAATCGGAAAAGAAAATAACGAATATGTGGAGATTCTATCCAATAAAATGAATTTAAGAATGGGGGATCAAATTATTGTCGATGGACAGTTTTCTTTAGCTCACCAATCGGATATTGAAATTTTTAAAAAGTAGGACTAAAAAATGTTATGCTTTGATATTCACCATTTTATTTTTTTGCTACGCGAGGATAGATTTTCTCACCTGCCTTTATTTCAATGTTTAAATTATTTATCGAAACTGGAATCGGGCAATTGTAATGATCACTGTAATTACACCATGGATTATATGCCGTATTGAAATCAATTCGAATTTGGCTCGATTTATTATTGGCATCAACTTCCAAGTATCTACCTGTATAATAAGTGGATTTTCCTGTTGTTTGATCTCTAAAAGGAATAAAGAAATAATTCATTTCGCTCATTTTTGCTTTTAAAATAGTTAACTTAAATATCTTCTTTTTGAGAGTAAATATTGCCTCACCATAAATAAAATAGTGTTTCTTTCGACCTTTTGACGTAGGTAAATCAAGAGAAACTGAATTCGTTGATAATTTAAATTTTGCAAGAACTTTAAAATTATCATCATAATTAAAATAATGAAGGCCTTTAAAATTTTGTTTTTCTATGTCACTCAGTGGACTTTCCGAAGATGTTTTAAACTTTCTATCTTTTCTAATTCGGCTTTGAAGAACACCGTTTTCCTGATTTAAAATCTTCTTCTCACAGGAAAAGAAAAAACTAGATAAGCAAATAATAACGATTAACTTCATAAATTATTCGTAATCCTGGGCTTGTAAAAAGCTGAAATAGGTGTAATTGAAATAATATTTTTATAACAATCAATACAAATGCCATACATAGAAGAAAAATAATGTACAGTCGTTCAGAAAAAGGAAGACTTAGTTCATCATGCTGATTTCTTTTCTTTTGGTTAAAAGATCGCCCCAGTATCGAATATGCGAGTTCATTTGAACGTCGTAGTGCGATAAAAAACAATGGTTTTATCATTTTAAATTCGTGATTAAGATACATGACAGGTTTTCGTATTGAGACAGATCTACGCAATAGTTTTTGATTTATTCGAATGGTTTTGTAATCCTGAATAATTTGTGGAATAAATCGTATCGCCGTTATTATCATTATATTAAATGTCTGATTGATACCCAGTTGCTTAAATGCAACTAGAAACGAATCGGGAGAACTGGTAAAGAAAATAATATAGGTTAAAATAAGTGGTGCAACGATACGCAAAGCAACGAGTAAACCATGCTCCATTCCTTCATAAGTAAAGCGTAAGAGAATCGTAATTGAGCCAATCTGAATTGTACCAAAATCAAGCCACGTTGTTAACGGATAAATATCATAAAAAAAAGATTGACTAAAAACCACTCCGTAAAGTGTAAAAAAAATGAGTATGAATGCTATCTTTAATTGATTCCAAGGAAGACCTGAAATAATGAGCAAAATGAAACAAAGAAGATTTAACATTATTAAGGTGAATACATTCTGAAGCAAAATTAAAAAAAAAGTAAGCACCGAAATTGTAATTATTTTCGTTAGCGGATGAATATTCGAAAAGCGACTATTCGCAACATGACGTTGAAAATCAAATGAACGAATCATGCGGGAACATAATAAAAGCAAATTGAAAGCAAAATAATTTTAAATATTAATTTGATCAGCATCATATTTTCAGTAGCTTTTTTAAAATTTTTTGAGAAATAATGACCTTTTCTGAACACGTAACAATTCTAAACAAAGGTAAAAAAACTTTTTACATCATTGGCACCGCACATGTATCTAAAAGTAGTGTTCAAGAAGTAAAAGATGTAATTGATAAAGTAAGACCTGATTCAATTTGTGTTGAACTGTGTGAAACTCGTTATCAAACAATGAATAATCCAGACAGATGGAAAAAGTTAAATATTTTTGAAGTTATTTATGAAAAAAAAGTACTTTTTCTTTTATCAAGTATCGCTATTGGAGCTTTTCAGCGACGAATTGGCGAAGAATTAGGGATAAAGCCAGGCTCTGAGTTCCTTGCAGCAATTGATAAGTCTAAAGAGTATAATACTGAACTCGTTCTAGCTGATCGTGATATGCAAGCCACTCTTAAACGAACATGGCGAAATTTATCGCTTTGGAAGAAAGTATCGACTCTTTCAGCAATTGTTGAAAGTCTTTTTTCAAAAGAAAAAATTTCGAGCGATGATATTGAAAAAATGAAAAATAACGATCAACTCACTAAAATTATGGCAGAATTTGCAAGTGAGAATCCAGAAATACAAAAGCCCTTGATTGATGAGCGAGATCAATATTTAATGGCGAGTATTGAAGAAGCAAAAGGGGAAAAAATTGTTGCGGTAGTCGGTGCCGGACACGTTAAAGGTATGCAAAATTATTTTGGTAAAAATATTGATAAAGAATGCTTGAAAATAATACCACCTGCTTCACGGATTACAGACTTTGTGAAATGGGCTATCCCTTTGCTCATTCTATATGCTTTTTACAATGGTTATCAGCAAACAAGCAATCAGACATTTGAAAAAATGCTCACAAGTTGGATTTTACCAAATTCAATCTTTTCGGCTCTTCTAACGATTATAGCGAGAGGGAAATTTTTATCGGTTATTACTGCATTTATAAGTTCACCAATTACATCCTTGATCCCGTTAATAGGCACTGGTTTTTTTGTCGGCTATGTGGAAGCAAAGCTACGCAAACCAACAGTTGACGATTGCGAAAAAATACCCACCGAAGCAATTGATTTAAAGGGAATATATAAAAACCAATTTACCCATGTTTTACTTGTATTTTTTATGTCCAGTTTGGGATCCTCACTTGGTGCTCTGATCGGAACGTCGCTCGTTATTTATTTGCTATCATTTTAGTAGCACGGTTTTTACAAACAGCTGAAAAATGAAATCTTCTGAAACTTTTTTACAAAATCTACGAATAATAAAAAAAGTAACGGTTTTACTTCACTTTATATTTCATGTAACTTTCCAAGTCAGAAACTTAACTATGACAAGTTGTGAAGAATGAACGGCCCTTTACACAAGATAGAAATTAAATGATAAAAAAAGAAAGATAAAAGATGGAAACACATTTCAAAAAAGTAAAAAAATACCTGCAAGATCTTGGCTTTGAAATTGCGTCGGAAGATATGGCGAATGAAATTCTTCTTATAACTGATGAAGAGCGTGGCGTACTAAATCTTGTTATTGATTGCGAAGAACCTCTTCTTGTTTTTGAACAATTTATCGGAGTCATAAGAGAAAATTCAACGGAGACATATAAGCGACTATTACAGATGAATCGTCAACTTGTTCACGGCGCATTTGTTTTGGATTCAGATAGCGATCGCTTATTATTTAGAGATACGCTACAGCTAAAAAATTTGGATGAAAATGAAGTTGAAGGAACAATTTCGGCACTTAGTCTTGCTTTATCCGAATACGGAAATGAACTCATTAAGATTTGTAAATAAGAAGGGAAGAACATGAGTATATTTAAACGATTATTTAAACTCGGACAAGCTGAAGCACATAATTTGGTTGATAAGTTTGAAGATCCGATTAAAATGACAGAACAAGGAATTCGTGATCTCAAAAAAGATCTAAGTGCATCTATGGAAAGTCTTGCTCAAATAAAAGCTTTAGCGATTGGAATGGAACGAGATAAAGTAAAATACGCAAAGCAAGCAGATGAATGGGAGAAAAAGGCAATGCTCCTGCTGAAAAAAATCAAAACAGGTGATCTTCCAACGGAGAAGGGGGAAAGTCTAGCAAAAGAGGCACTGTTGAAAAAAGAAGACATGCTGAAAAAAGCTAATGAAGCAAAAGTAAATGCAGAACGCCAAAATGAAATGGTCGGGAAATTGACCGTTAAGATAGAACAATTAAAACGCCGTGTGAGTGAGACCGAATCCGATTTGGCAACTTTAAAAGCTCGTGCAAGAACAGCTCAAGCCACTTTAAAAATCAACAAACAACTTTCTAGCATAGATAGCAACAGTACAATCAATATGTTGGAACGTATGAAAGAAAAAGTAGATGAAGATGAAGTTCTTGCAGAAGCATATTCAGATTTAGACAGTATTGGTGGAAATTTGGATAAAGATATTGATAAAATTCTTAGTGATAATTCTATGCAAGGGGACGATCTCCTTGCTGGACTTAAAGAAAAAATGAAGTGATCTTTTATGTTTAATTTTTTGAAAAAAGAAAAAAAAACCTTTGTAGATCCATTAAATATGAACATCAATCAACTTTCAGTTGGTGCTTTTTTTGATTATAATTTGGATTCGTGGGAAGTAACTAAAGAATACTCTTACAAGTGGGAAGGTGGAAGCACTAGCAAAGAGTTTCAGGTTAAAAATGTTACTAAAACAAAATACTTGAGTGTTGAAAATGATGATGAGCTTATTATTACGTTAACAGAAAAAATAAACCCACATGCTCTTGTTGATGATTTAAGTACGTATGTTGATGGACACGAACATCCGCCAAAAAAGATTCGATATAATGAAATTTTTTATTACCTTTCAGACGATTCCGCTGGTCTATTTAGTGAGTCTGACGGTGAAGAAGAAGAATTTATTTGCTGGACTTATTATGACGACAAGCAAAAACATGTTTTATCGATTGAACAATGGGGTGACGATGATTTTGAAGCAGCATTTGGAATTTGTCTCTCCGAAGATGCCTTTAGTAATTTATTGCCGGGAAAAGCATGATTAAAAAAATTAGCTATTTGAGTTTTCTCTTTTTATTTGCTTGTTCATCTCACAAAGAATATCAACGAAATCCACTTGATTCTATTATTCGTGAATACGATAAAAAATTTCCCTACACCATCTTACTAAATGATATGAATGTGGAAGGAACCTTCTCAAAATCATACAAGCATCAATACAAAATTATTTATACGGAAAATGATGTACCAAAAGAAACACTAACTCCAATGTTTGATGTTTCAGAAGATTTCTTTTGGAAAAATGAGAATAATGTCGGAATGGAAATAATATCAAAAGATTCCACCGGGAAAGTAAACAAAGTAGCAACACCACCTGGATATTCAAATTATGTTGGAAATTCAAAATATGGACGCTGGGAACAACGTGGCGGTTCGTCATTTTGGTCATTCTATGGGAAATATGCTTTCTTGAGCTCAATGTTCAATCTAATGTCGCCCGTACCTCGCTACGGATATTATGACTATCGAAGAAATTATCGTTACAACCGACCTTATTATGGAAGTCGATCATCTTCAGGACACTATACTTACGGTAGCAGTGGACGAAACACAAGAGCAAGTCGCCCGTCATTTAGTCGGAGATATAACAGTATAAAACAAAAATCACGTTCGTTTAGAGATCGAACCCGAAGTCGGATTAGACGCAGCTCGTCACGATATAAATCAAACTTTTCCTTCCGTTCACGCGGTCGGGGATTTGGTAAATAGGAAGAAACAACATGCTAGACCAATTACTTACATTTTTTGCTTACATTGCATCTTGTCTCGTTATGTTTTTCATCGGTGCAAAGTTTTATCAGCTTATTCATCGCAATTTTAATGTTGCTGAGGAACTGGTAGAGAAAGATAATTTCGCTTTCTCACTTTCAATTGTCGGTTATTATATTGGATTAATTTTAGCAATTGGTGCGGCCTTCTACGGTCCCTCAAACGGATTTTTTGAAGACTTAATCGATTTAGTTATTTATGGATTCTTATCGATAGCCCTTTTAAATATTTCACTCTTTATAAATGATAAGGTCATTCTTAATAAATTCGATACCAAGAAGGAAATTTTAGTCGATCAAAATAGTGGTTCTGGCGTTGTTGAAATGGCAAGTTCAATAGCTACAGGATTGGTTATTTTTGGAGCTGTCTCCGGAGAAAATGGGAGTATTATAACAGCACTTGTAATATGGATTGTGGCACAAATTACTCTCGTTTTAACTTCAATTGTTTATAATTTGATTACACCCTATGATATTCATGAGCATATTGAAAAAGATAACGTAGCTGTGGGAATTGGCTTTGCAGGTGCGCTTGTTGGAATTGCAAATATCATTCGGTTTTCAGTTTCAGGTGACTTTGCCTCATGGGAAGATATGTCCATTCAGTTTACCGAAGCGGTTATTATTGGTTTGCTCTTTTTACCTCTAATGCGCTTTTTAACAGATAAAATACTTTTGCCGGGTCAGCGTTTAACAGATGAAATCGTAAATCAAGAAAAGGCAAATATTGGCGCAGCACTTGTAGAAGCGTTTGCCTATATCGGATCTTCCGTATTGATAACATGGTGTTTATAAGAAGCTCAATAGAAAAATTATTGCTTAATTCATTCACATTCTTCTAAATTTATCAGTTTATTTATTCAATAAATAAAGGAGCTGTCCTAGATAAGTAAAATTATTTAGAATAGCCTAATGAGAAAAAGTAGATTAAGTCAGTACAAAGAAAAGCGATTAATAGAACTATTTGTGGCAGGAGCGACAGCTCGAAT